>ML786144.1:270189-299189 GCA_009831015.1 Picea engelmannii
GTTTCCGCTGCATTTTTACAGTTTCAGCTTATTTCGTTATTTAATAGAAAACCAGTTTTACTGTATCTCTGTTATTTTCGTGTTAAGCACCTATTAATAATCTATATTCATTTCGTTCTGCTCATAAAATCCGGATCACCCGAAATGCTGAAATGTTGAACCCTGAAATGTTGAAATGTCGAAAAGACATTCAGCCTTAACCTTGTCAGAGATCTATGAGATCCAACGGTCCACGGGATTTTTGGCACTTCTTCACGAATTTTTCCCACCGTCCATTTCAAATCTTCTCCTGCGTGACCTCCCAGAGGTTAAACTTTGTGCGCCTTCCTCTGGATTTGACGGCTATCGGTCCTTTGCACCAGATCTGACAGACCAGATTTGTTTCTCTTCCTTGTGCTCTCTTCTCTTGTTGTCTGGACGTGAAACTCAACGGTCCATATCTCGCCTCTCCAGGTGATCTAATGGTAGTTGTGCTCCTTCCTGAGCTTGAGAACATCCTCCCTCCCCTTGGGGGATTTTCTGAAGTTTCAAAGGCCTCGACCTTTGCTTCCTCTGCGAGCTCAACTCCTTCGGATATCGCCTACGTTCTAGGAATGCTATCTCTCCTAAGCTTTGTTCACTCTGAAACCTAAAAAGGTTTCACAACCTATGCACTCCTTGCAGGGTCCCTGTACATAATTGTGCTATCCGTCCTAAGATTTATTTACCCAAGCCTCTAGGAGACTCGCCCTTCTATGTCCTCAAAGGAAAATATGGTGTCCTCCTAATGACCTTCTACTCAAGCATGCTTTGCTGAGTCTGCAGGGTATTCAACAACCTTGTGAGTGTCTCCTCCTATGACACTTCTCCTTCTTCTCAGAACTTGAAAGAGAGTTCTTATCAGTGCACTCTATGCATCTGCTCAATTCCCTCCTGGAAGAGTTTCATGGTACTTCATAAACTCTATATTCCCTGAACTCAAAACAAATTTCCTCCTGTGCACTCCTTGCACTTGCTCGATGCCCTCCTCGTAGAGCTCTACAGAACCCTCAGTGATTCTATTATCTCTGTGGCTTCCTATACATAGTATTACCTCCAAGGTGTTCAACAACCTTGAGGTTTCTCCCTAGGTCTAATACTTCCTCTGGTGTGCCCTCCTAGCACAACTCTGTCCAAATTCTACAGAATTTAGAAGTGCACTCTATGCACTGGCTCAATGCATCCTGCGCATTTGCTCAATGCCCTCGTAGCAGATCCTTTACAGAATTCTCAGCAGTTCTGCTTCTCCTCTATGTGCTCTCCTCTGCACAGTTTCTCCTTCAAGGCGTTCAACAACCTTGAGGCTTCCTCCATGAGTCAATGACTTCCTCTAGTGCGCCCTCCTGGCACGTCTTTATCTGAAATTCCACAGAATTTAGAAGTGCACTCCTACACTAGTTTTCAGAGACCGCAGTACTCTATCATGCACTCTTGCATGAAACCACAAAGAATCCAAACTTGGAATCAAATAACTCTCAGATAGGAAAATATATATGTCCCTACAAATGCACATCTAACATGCATCTACATCATATCATCAACACATAGAGACATTCATTAACATACACAAAATAACATGCAGGGAAAATTTCTCTCTGTTTGTATTAATAAAAATGCCTCTTTACAAATGTGCTCAAGCTCGGACTATAACAAAGTCATGACTTCTTCTCTTCTCTCTATCCTCTTCTCTATTCTTCTCTACCTCTCTACTAAATAACTATCCTCTCGGAAACAAAAGAAGATGTTTTTACAAGAGGGGGATCCTTGAGCACTTCCCTCCATCCTCGCCAACTCTTATTAATTTACATTCAATTACATTGAATGGTTGTCTAGTCCGAATCGGATCTACATCTCATCCTTACAACCATTTAAGGAAATTTTCAAATTTTAAAAAACCAGAGGGCTGCACCTCTCTCCTTCCATTGAATGTGCGCCTGATGTGTTGGATGGTTGGCGCGTAGCTGGCTTGGAGCGATGCTCCTACATCAATTGGTCAGCAAGAGGGAGATATAAGGAACGTGCGGGAAACAACTCAGAGTGGGCTACTTTGGATATGATACGCTCCCTCATTTTTGCATGGTAGATTGTTAGTATGATTTATGCTTTTAGTTTTGTATGTTTAATTGGGTAAAGGAATTGATTGTCTTATCAGTCTAGTTGATGACTGAAATTTCCCCCATAGCCTTTGGCTCAATGTTCATTGATTCCCTTGGCTTTCAATCCCTGTATGTCTTAACAGTCCTATGGTTTTAATGATTTGTGATGATTTGCGGTTTATGTTTTTTTTCCTTCATTCCTAACTCATCCATCCACGCCTGAGCAGTTGGCCATGAGCCTGATCTATGGTCATTAATTCAGTGTTAATAGACCTATGGATCTAAACACCCTGCTTTTTTGTGCATGGATGATGAGCGATGGATGTTTATTCCCAGTTGTCTAACCCTATTGATTGTTCCTGGTGGAGCGATTGTATTGCACCCTCTTGCGATTGATATGACCTCTGCGTTGTTGATATGATCTCTATGGTTTTTTTTTATAAAATGACTTCTACATTTTCTTGGAATGGTCATCTCTGCAATTGTTTGGGATGATTTTCTCTTCATTTTTGAATACTCAACCCTGGTATAATCTCTGTGACTAATGTGATTGCCTCTACAGTTGCTTACATATTACCCAATGATTCAACGCTTATGGAAGAGTTGTCCATCTAAGACATTGTTGTGTGATCAATTTTTATGAAGCGATGGTTGTACTTTTATCCTTCTTCAACGATTTTTGTATATTTTCTCCTCTGCTTACTTGTTAGTTAAAGGCGATGTTATAACTTGTTGATCGCATGATTTAGCTTATCTTGAGCCGAATGTTTGTTTTAATTTTATTCTAAAATTCAGTGTTAGACTGTTCCCCTAGAGAACTGGAAGGCCCATGAATGAAAACATAACTTTTGTCTGTGTTTTATGCCTTGGTCTGCAACTTTTTCCCTTAGCAATAAACTACCTAGAGGGTGAATGCATTCTTGCGTTTTTATTTTTTTGGTTGCATGCAATTTTGCCATTATATTAAGATTGTGATTTGCCTTATTGAGATGGCGAGTTGCCTACAAAAGACTTATTTTTAAACTATCGAACAATGACATTAACCTTGCATTTACACCTTTGTCTTCTGGACAATTTTTTTACGATTGGTGTTTACCTTCACAATGTTTATTTTTGCGTATTCTTTTAACAACACAACTATGTGCCTTGGGGCATTCCAACCATCTTGGGCTGTGAATTTTACCTTTTAATTACTGAAACTTTCACCCATGCTTTGGCTGTGAGCCTTGAAAGTGATTCCTTCTACCGTTGACTCCTACAAAGAAAATGCTTTAGACGACGATAATTCAATTCCTGGAATGCGAGTTAATTTCTTTTACTATTGCATTAACTGTTACCATTTTTTTATCTGTGTTTCCAGCTAATTTTAGTCAGTGTTTCCAGTGGAAGGTTAGACCAAAAATTCCACTAATGTCTATGGGGATGGGTGACTGTTCAATCGCCTATTTAAACAATGAATCCACTGACTTTGTAAATGGGGAAGTGGGTATGGCATTTATGTATACAATGAATTTACATTTTTGGATTGTGTAAATGCACCTTTAGATAGTAAGTTCCATTTGGTGATTGTATCATTGATGTGGTGGTACAAGGGCATGGTAAGTTGGGTGCATGACAACGTCTCTTTAGGGAAGAGAAGGAGATAATGTTCAAAAGTTATTGACTAAAGTTTAAAGCTAATTCTTACATGGGATTGTTAAATCAAATTGTTTAAAGTTAATTTTTTATATTTGAAGCGAATGCTTACTTGAGAGGGGTCCATGAGTAATGTTTAACCTTAGTGATTAATACTTAAGGTTAATTCTTGTTGTGATGGTTCTATCAATTTTTGTAGTGCTGAGACAATTATAATCAACATAAACCTTTGGACTTGGAAATGGGTTACATGGAACTATTTTTGATTAAAATTTTATATTGTAAGGATTGGGGTGGGCAAGGTGTCACCAAGGATTACCCAGAACTTCCTAGAGACATACCTCTCACCTTGCGAACTTGGCATAATGGGCGGGTGGTTTTTTATAAGATTGTTGGTTTTTTCATGTTGAGATGGGCGCGTGGTCATTTATATCTATTGACTTATGCTTGGGTCCCCTAGTTACTCATTGTGCTAGTTGTTAGGTCGTTATTGTCTCTTTCCCAACCTGCACACATGTGTTTATCGTCAGGTCATGTGGTCCAACTGTTGTCATCTTTTCCTTCCTGCAAAAAAAAAAAAATTAACTTTCTGCTTCGTGTGTAGCCGTAACGATTGGGGTCTTTACATATGGTATCAGAGCGGGTTGAACCCTGGGACTGTGGATCACCCGATTTCCACTGCAGTAAACCCATGAGTCTTAACCCTTGTTTTAATTGAAAACCTTAATGTGTCCTTGTGGTAATCGAATTTACAGGATGCGTCAGAGGTTCGCAACATGGTGCCATGGAAGGAGGTGCGATGCCTCCAAAAGTTCCCACAGCCTCAGAGTCAAACCCCAAGGGGAAGGGCCAATCCTTGGGCTAGATTCACTTGTTGTAAGGTATGGTAATGGTTTGAAAAGGCCCTTCCAGGTAATTTTGAAGGGCCTTGATTCACCATCGGTACTGAGAAGAGGCCAGGGAACGTGTACCCTTGAGGGTCCAAAATGTTCCCTAGATAGTACCTCAGCTTCCACCAAGAAATCGAGAGAGTGGAGTTATCGAGTCCATGAGTGTCATGGATGGTTGTACCATCGAGGCACGATTGTAGAGTAGACATTGTTCTTCACGCTTTGCGATTATGACCTCCAGCCTGAAGGTCCACAGGGTGGTCTTTCAACTGAAGGGGAGTGCTCTTCTTTGGTGGAATACGCTCCTGCCGCATTTGAACATGGTCGTCGACGATGTGTCATGGGAATTGTTCAACGAATGGTTACATGTGAAGTATCTTTGTAAGAATTGTTGAGCATCATCTCAATGAATTATATGCCTTACGACAAGTCAGTTGCACGGTGCCTGAGTACGAGGCCCGTTAGGAACTACTTTGGTATGCTCCGCACCAATTTTCCTAGAAACTTAAGGTCAAGAAGTTCGAGTTTCACCTTATTGTTAGAATTCAACTTCTACTTTGGGTACCGAGAATACTGGACTGAGGAAAGTGTGTTGGACTGTAGGGAGCCATATTACCAACATTACTGCCCAGAGGAAGGGTCAGAGCATGTGGATCAGTCGGACCCATTACCGTGGGATTTTTGGGCAAGGCCCATCAGATTCATGTAGTGGTGAATGACCACCAGATAGAGCACCAGTCGAATGTGCTCGAGACGTCAGGTATCATCAATGACCAACCTCTTAGATTTGATAGATCCTGATGCTACCAAGACTTTCATCTCTGGTTCAGTGCTAAAAAGGGTTAAGGTTAAGGTAATCAAACATGTTGAGTTTATCTTTGTAGAGATGGCTTCGGGAGCCAAACAGAAGGTTGGAGGAAAGGTTACGAGCTTTACCCTTAACCTCGAAGATTTTTTCATCAGGGCCAACCTGTACGTCATGATCTTAGGAACTTATTACGTCATGATCGGTATGGAGTAGGTAGAATCACATGAGGTGATAATCAACTGTAAGACAAAATGGTTGAGCTTGGTCGATGATGAGGGGAAAATAAATGTGATTATATGACGGAACCAGGGAGTTTCCCTGAGGTTCATCTCTTCCTTGCAGCTATGGAAGAGCATGTGCAAGGGATGTAATATTTATGTGATCCTTGCGTTAAATGAGAAGGGAGTAGAAAAAGGTCTAGAACACCTTCTTGTGGTGAGATATTTTGCGGATATCTTCCCAGAGGAGTTAAATTAGATGTCACTGAAGAGGTAATTGGAGTTTACTATAGACCTAAAACTAGGGACTAAACCTATAGTGAGAATGCCTTATCAGATGTTGACCCCGAAGTTATAGGAGTTCAGAATGCAACTGAAATAATTGTTGGACCTAGGACTGATATGTCCAAGTGTGTCACCATAGGGTGCACCTGTTATTTTCATACGAAAGAAGGATGGGTCGTGGAGGCTCTGCATTGACTATCATCAAATGAAAAAGGCAACGATCAAGAATTAGTATCTGTTGCCAAGGATAGATGATCTGTTTGATCATATGAACGGTGCGACGATGTTCTCAAAGATCGATTTGTGATCAGGTTATCACCAGTTATGGATCAAGGAGGATAATGTTCCTAAGACCACCTTTAATATGAGGTTGGACATTACGAGTTTATTGTTTTACCGTTTGTACTAAAAAACTCCCCAGGGGTATTTATGAGTTCGATGAACGGGGTGTTCCGAGAGTACTTGGACAATTTTGTCAAAGTATTCATTAACGATAATTTGATTTATTCTTGGATGACAGGGGAGCATGACGAGCACTTGCGCTTGTTACTATAGTGTCTGCGAGAGAAAAAATTATATGGGAAGTTGTCCAAATGCTCATTTTATCAAAGGAGGATTCACTACTTAGTGCATGTCATCTCCGACGAAGGTATCGCCGTGGATCCAGAAAAGGTCGAGGCCATTATGGAATGGCATGCACTGACGAATGTCCCGGAAGTGTGTAGCTTCATGGGTTTAGTAGGATGCTATTAACGGTTCATTGAGGGATTTTCAAAGACAGCAAATCCGATCACGGAGTTGCAGAAGAAGAGAAAGAACTTTGTTTGGACCGAGAAATGCATGGAAGCTTTTAGGAGGCTCAAGGAGCTATTGACAATGACATCGATAATAAAGGTCCCTGACATGGACACAGAATTATTGGTATGCACTGATGCATCCAAGGAAGTCTTAGGCAGAGTCCTGATGCAAGATGGTCGAGTGATCGCTTACATATCGAGGAAGCTGAGAAGGCATGAGGAAACTATGAAATGCACGATTTTGAGTTGTTAGCCTTTGTATATGCCTTGAAGGTTGCGAGACACTACCTTGTTGGGAAAAAAATTGAACTAAAAATGAAGCATTGTGGACTAAAACACATCTTTATGCAAATCGACCTAAACGCGCAACAATGACATTGGTCAAAATTGTTGAGAGAGCACGACTTTGAGACTACTTACATAAAAGGGACAATGACTCGAGTGGCATATGCATTGAGTTGGAGACCACGCATCTTTTCGGTGTTGCCTGTTTAGACGAATCTACGTAAAAATATTCTAAATTTACAATGTGACGATGACTAGTACAAAGAGTCTGATTGTTTTATCGAACAAAACAAAATGATGGTACCAAGATTTGAAGGATTTACGTTTGACAACGATGGATTTTTGAGGTTTAAAAATCGGATTTATGTACCGTCGAATGATGAGTTGAGGATTATACATGGCTCACCCAGGAGTTGTGAAGAGGATTGAGAACCTTAAACCCTTACTCTTCTGGAAGGGAATCAAAGAAGACATATGTTGATTAAGGTTGGTTGTCATTGATGTCAACCCATGTGAAGAAAGCCTTGTAGCACAAAGGTTTGGGTAATGTACCCAATATTGTTTGATGTAAATATGACTCATTATTGTTTTGTCATGGTTGATAAGAAGTAAATATGGATGAACTCCAAAGTGGTCCCCTTATGGTGAAAGCCCTCATGAGAAGACGCTTTGTATACTAAGAGAACCCATGATTAATTATGGAATAATGAGATGAAGGATAGTGATTTTTTCTAGGAAACTATCTCAAAATGATAGTTAATGTCATGCCATTTCCTATGGTATGTGGAACATCACATAACTCCTCACCGTTAGAGAGTTATGGCCATGAGAAGTTGGATACCCTAGGTTTGGCTAATGGACCCAAGTTTGTTTGATGGATAACGATATGTGTTATGATATATTTTTAGATAATACTATTCCATATGGATAATACATGTCATTCCATTTCTGGTGGTATGTGGAACATCACATAACTCATCATAGTTTGAGAGTTATGGACTTATGAAGTTGGAGGACCCTCATATGTCATCTAGAAGCCCCAAAAGGTCAAAGTAGTCAAAGTGGTTTAAGAGATTTTAAAAGGTAAATAATAAAGTGAAGTAATGAGTGTATTATAATTCTGAGAGGCTCCAAGTAGTGACACCTTGAGGAATTGCATAAAACACGCTAAAGATCATTGTGTATCAGTTTTAGATCTTTATACATTACATACACAAAGTTATGATTACTTCAAGTTAGGGTTGTTGACTTATCCAAAACTAGGCATGTGAGACTAAAGAAAAGTTTGATGGAAATGCTACTCTCTTGTTGTTAAAGTTAAGGAAGGTTTGTAGAAATGTGATCATATACACAAGGTCTATTACAGAGCTACAAATCATAATTGGATGATGAAATTGTTGAGGTATTTTGTTTGAGGTACATGTTGAGTACATGGTTGAGACAAGTAGTTGATGAGTTGGCACATACATGAGGTGTATAGTTGATTTTTTTGGTACATATTGATGAGTCATAGTTGATGAGTAGTTGACACATGATTGGTACATACTTGGTACATGGTTGGATGCACTTGTTTATGGTACAAGTTGATTACAGGTTGTTTGGTACAGGTTGGTGCATGGTTGATGCACTTGTTTATGGTACAGGTTAATTACAGGTTGAGGTACAGGTTGATGTATGGTTGATGCATGGTTCAGATTTATTGGTATAGGTTTATAGTAGTATATCTCACAGTGATAGTGTGACAATGGTTCCATCATTCTACTTCTACTTCAGGGCGGTTGGACGGGGCAAGGACAAGTGATTGTAGCCACCTTCCGGTTGTAGCTGGAGAACATAGGGGGTTGTAGCCTCCTTCTAGTTGTAGCCAGAGAATTGGGGAGTTGGAGATTCTTTCAGGTTGTAGAATGAAAAGCTAGGGGGTTGGAGCCTCCTTTGAGTTGCAACTGGAAAAAAAAGGAACTTGGTGCTTCCAATGAATGTAATTCTTCAAGACATATAAGAAAAATCATATTTTTTCCCTTAAACTGTGTATATGATTCGGGATGGTATCTCCGTTGTGGGGATAATATAAGTTTGGGATACATAAATATTTTTCACGAGGTGCGTAAATAGATATCTCGTAGGCAAAGATAATTTTAAGGATGGAAATTTGTATTAAAATGTAGAAACATGGGTTAATCTTACTACTCCTTAATATGCGAAATGTAAAATGTTCGGAGATAGTTTTGTAAAAATATTCAAATTTCTAAGGATTTTATACAATTTCTATAAAATTTTGGCGATTTTTAAGGTAAAATAATTTTATTCTATGGAATTTGGGCTAATGATTTTTAGAAAAAATGGAAATTTACAAATATTTTTTTGGGAAAAACCATGGAAAATTGGCCCATTTGCGAAATTTATCCCCTAAAAGCATCTATGCTCGCAGGTGTTACTCCACTTCGCGCGAGTGTTCATACCTCAGGTGGAGTCACCACGACGTAACATACCTTTCTCTGCTACTAACTAGTGTCCATAGCCCCGACAGAGATATATGCATGTCCCCTAGTCTGGTCAAAATTTCCTTTCCATTCCTTCCCGACTTATTTAGTGCATGCTTAGAATTCAGTTGATGGGGAAAGTGATGGCCTTTTTAGTCCATTAGGAGATGATTGTGAGTTTTTGAGATTTATTTGTATATTTTCTACACTTGTCTACATAGAGATAACCCTTTTGGGCTTTCATACTTTAGACTACACTTCGCCTTTCTTGTGAGAAGCTACTTAGTGTGTGGATGGTTCGTCCATTACATAGGGAAAGAATGACCATTGATTAACCATTATGCTCAGTCATGATTTAAATGTTTTCGCAACATACCCATATAGTTTTGATTGATGTTCAAACATAGGCCCTTGATTCCGCTCATGAGCTAGGAAAGAGATGCAAGGTGATTCATGCCTGCTTCCAGTGCAAATGTGTTTCTTGTGGAAAGACAAATGAAGGTGAGAGGTATGTATGCCATGAAATGTAATCAAGGTCATAAGACAACATAATCAAATAAATGAACTATTTTGAATTGAAAAGATGAATATGAAAGAAAGGGGAAAAAAATGTTGAATTAGGAGAGATGACATATTCAAGGTTAGAGATGAATTCGGTCAAATTTCTTGTTGCCACTAAAAAATAAATCCTTTAGGATGAATGATGATAAACAATATGTAATTAGGAAATGCATTTGAATGATAAAGAAATTATATATTGAGTGTTTCCAACAGATTAGAGGATATTAACACATTCCTTCCAACTAGAAGTTTGTAGCCTCTTGAAATGATTAATCCATGTGAAAGCTAACACTTGTGATACTTCATTTAGATGGGTTTTAGTGCTATATATGGATGATAATTACACCTCTAATCATTATTTATGAATACTTTTAGTTCCATTATGCATCATTGTACTTCATGGGGTAAGGATTGGCCATAACTCCAATTCGTTGTCTACGAATTTATCTGCTTTGGCAGATCTTCATTTCCTCTCTACTTCTTCAAGATCTAGAAATGTTGTTACACAATGATAGGATTAGTTAACCATAGGTATGATGTTTCACAATCAATTCCAATCTTCTAAAGACAAGTGTCTTCATCAAAGTTTTCCTTCTTTTGAAGAGGCCATATGTTTCCATGATCAAACTATGGAAAATATTTCTGAAAATATCCACCATAGTAATATTGAAATGGCAATCGAAATTTTTCTCGATGTTCGAGATATAACCATGAGTATTACATGTTCCATTTGCTAGGAGACATAGTAGAATTGAGCTCGAGTGTTGGTTTTTCTAATGAAATCTCTCTTTTTGGAAAACAAATGACTATAATTGTCATGATTGACAGTTCTTCCCTAAATAGGTGTGCTTGAGAGCCATTATATTGACCAATATCTTTGATATCATATTCCACTTGAGATAGATTACAGGGAGACTAAAAATTTATACTATGTTCCTCGAGGTGTATAATAGATGTGAAATATAGTATTACTTTCCCCCATGATTGAAAATTGACTTTAAGACTCGAAAAAAGGATAAGTGTACCATGAAGTCTCATGCATACCCTCTATCATAGATCCACAAATTATTGAGTGAGTTCTTCTCAATAGACACCATCCTGAGTAAGTGAAAAATATACATGATTTATTTAATCCAATATCAATCTTGGCTGAACTCTAAAGCATTCCCCAACATATGCTCTTTCAACATTTTGGGGTAATTGGCTTCCCAACTTTCAATGCCAGGGTAAATTTGTTGAAATAAGTGAATTTTGTGATTGAACCTCGGAGAATTCCTGCACATGGTTTCCTCATGAATATAGACGAGAAGCAAAGCTTAACCAAACTTTTAGCGAAACAAAATGAAAATCATTGCACTAAAAGAAGAAAAAATTGATGAAAAAGAAATTACACTAAAGTGATCACCACGAACTGTAAATTAAGCTAATTATAGTTGGCGTTATTTATTGAAGCAAACAAAAAAAATCTATACTTACGATATTCAGATGAAAATAAAAGAAATATCTAAGTTATGCAGGAAGAAATGTAGTAACTCGACTATGGTAATATTATTCCTAGTGTAACCTATATTGGATAAAAGAAGGTTAGGTGTAAGCGTAGTGTGAGTGAATCTAATCAAGAGACTCGAAACTTGAGATCGCATATTCATTGAAGGCCAATTGTAGAGAATGAAGTAGTGAGGGTTGAAAATTTGGAAGAATTGATTCCAATAAGTTTCCACTCAGCATGTCAATTTTGGCAATGTTATTGTTCATGTGAAATGCAGACGTGTAGGATTCCTCTAACCAAGATTCAATTATGTCGTAAAATTTAAAATGATCGCTATATAATTGTTGGAATGAAATCAACAATGAGATACATACATGATGACTCTTGTGAATGAAAATTGCATTAAACGTACTCTATAAGGTAGTCTCAGAGTGGGTGGTATTTCTCATCCCAGGGGTAGAAGTAATACAAAAAGCACTTGAAATAATCATCGATTGAAATTGGAGTGTCTCATTGTTGATGTAGATCTCCCTGGGTTCAAATTTCACGTACTCTACATGATGAGGGGAGAGATAATGGTGTATTGTCCGAGGGAAACATTGAGTGAAATAAAGCTCCAAAGACTCTCCTATGACATCAATGAAATCATGCAAGTAGTGTTGGACTATTTGGATAGAATCCATGGATAAGTGATGTATCTTCTCCTGGGAGGTAACATGTAATTCTAGAGAATATTGAGATGACGAAGGTTCTTGATTCAACTCAATGTTTCTTTTATTTTGCGTGGTTATGGGTTGTTCATTTGTTGTGATTTGTTCATAAGGATCAAAAAAATCAAGGTGCTTTGCATACTTTAGATTTTTATAGATTAGTAGATTTTCATGATGGTCATAAATATCAAATTGCGTAGGATCAATGAGTGATAGGTCGATTATTTCATTGAATTCTAGAACTAGAAATCAATCATAAAAAATAGGGACATAAAAATCATAATTTGATTGACCATGTTCCAAAAATTCGAATTGAAAAGGACTTTCAAAGGGATGCCTTACAGATGAAGTATTGTTAAGGATGTGTGTTCGAGTTCGACCAAGGTTGCACACTCTTCTTGATATGGTATATCATCCATTGTTTCATCATTAACGGAGTATTGTGAAGAGTGTATTATATGATATATAGATGGTTGCCCATGTGTGTGATCAACGTCGAATAGATTTGTATAAAGGGATTGAAAATATTTAGATATTGAAAATGACGAGGTTTCTTCCATGAGGATTTTGTCATAGAACAAAGGATATTATTTGTTTTCTGAAGAGGGAACGTTACATGGTTCATACTATGGCACTACAGGGTCTAGAATTATTGATGAGGATTCCCCTGCAGCTGTGTCAGAGACCAAGTTATGTAGAGTGTGCCCCTTATCCTTCGTGACCAAACCTAAATCTTGTCAGTGAGAGATGATTTGATCATCCAGGTCACACCTTTCAAGATCATAAACAAGATAGTAAAACCAATTTGAGATTAGTTGTTCTAAGGGTTTTCCATTTTCAATAAACCTATGAAAAATATGCATAAATATTAGGAAGCAATTATCAACAGATTCATTTCCGATCCTATGGATTCCTTTAAGTTCATCCAATAGTTTGTCATATACATAATATTCATGAGATGCGATAAACTTTTCCATGAATTGTTTCCAGGTATGAATTGTTTTTGCTGGCAATGTCTTAAAACATGATTTAATTCACCCTTTGAATGTGAGGATGAATAGTCGACATGTTTCATTGTCCTATATAATATTAATATTTCGTTGAGTTATATCAAATCATTTGAGATGCGCGAATGTAGAGAGATGCCATTCACCATCAAATTTGGCATTTGACAAGAGATGCATTGTCTTGATTGAGATGGCCTCAGGGGTTCTCAGAAGACTCAAAGGGTCATCATATACAGAGCTATGGAGAGGATCCATGGGATGGCTAAGATTTAAAATTAAATGACTCCATGTGGGAAGGCTTGTCATCCGACCCTCCTTCTAGCGCCAATTTTTTCAATACATCTAGATTTTTCCAACAAAAGTAAGGGGTTCTCCCCAGTAAGAAGTCCCAATTAGACCTCTCACCGTTTGGAATAGGGAACCCATATAGATTCTGTCCCAACAACCATTGTTGGTTTGTTTCTACTGGTTGTGGCTCGGTCCACCGATGAGGGCGTGTGATGAGTGGTTGTGCAAATGAAACATGTAGATGAAGACTATCTAAATGCAAGCCCAATCTAATTCTAATCTAACCTATCCTAGCTAGGCATGAATTAACGTAAGTGAATGAGATATGGCATGAAACTGTCTCTACAGTAGCTTCACCCATATAGATGAAATGAAGAAATAAAGTCAGATAACACATTCACATGAATATATAAACAGAATAGTCTAAGTCACTATATCACATACATTAGCAGCTCACTGTCTCAAGACATGTAATTTAATAAAGAATGACAAAACTACAAGAGTACATATATTGCATCAAAATAGTCCATAAACAAACATGCTCTTACATCCCAGGTGAACATCAAAATTCTACTTGAAATAGTTCACGACAAAACAACAACACATGGAAGTGCTTCTCTTAGTAAAAATTTGGCCTCGAGGGCTTCTTCGTATTAACACTTTCAATAATAGTACATGAAAAATCTTAGTACAACTCTCCAATTTTAGTTGACACTATATTCCCAAAGTAGTTCATAGGTGTACAATATTTGAAGAGACAAAAAGCCTCTTCTTTGGGTTCTATTCTAGTATTTATTCAGGTTCAATAAGACCTTTGGCCTTTCGTCTCCCTCTATGACCTTTCATCTTTCAACGTTTCTCCTCATCCTATTTGTTATTATGAGTAAGAAGAACAATGGTTACATTTCGAATTTTTCTCCTAGCATTGTTGCGTTGTCACAGATTTCAGTCATATGTGCCTTGCGCATCGTGAAGACTGGCCTTGGGTATGGGGGAATCTTCATCATAGGGTTCAAACTTCGTCTTCAGTAGTTTGATCTTGGTTCCCCTCACTTCTTTCTATTTCTAGAACAAATGACATCATTTTACTATTCTATTTTCTTTGGTTGTAGATCGCATTGCAAGAGTGCATCTCCCTCTTGGAATGTGTACCTAAAACTGCTCAACATACAATAGTTGAGAGTAAATCCAAACAATCCATAAAAAATGGTCATTAAAATGAACATGAATTGGGAATAAAATAATTGATGTATCATTTATAAACTTCCTTGAGTTCAATTCATGGTTCCTCTACTCACGATCAAGTTATGGTGTTCTTCGAGGCTGTCAACAAGGTGTCATACATTAATACAAAAATAAGTATAACATATGTTAGTAATATATATAATAACATTATTAATATATTTTATAGCTCAAATACACCTTTCCAACAGTATAAATAACATGCAAAATGGACACACAAGTCAAAAGTTATGGACATTTTACGAAAGAAATTTTTTCATATTTCGGAGGAGTTAATACTAACTCCTTCGATTTGTTCGGAAGAGTTAGTAATAAGTTATATGACCTGAAATAAGTATACTATGAATTATGAATTTCTCAAATCATACAACTATAAATTTGTATATCTTTTAAATACCTTTCCAACGGTATAAAGAATGCACAAAACAGACACCCGAGTCAAACGTTATGGCCGATTTACAAGAGACAATTTTCTTGGTTTCAGAGGATTTAGTACTAAATCCTACGACCTGTTCCTTCACATTGTTTAGAGAAATTAGTATTAAATCCTCCAACATATTTGAAGGAGTTAGTATTAACTCCTCTAATTTTCCATCGAAGGAGTTAATACTAACTCCTTCGACTTGTATCAGATCATTTTGAACTAACTCCTCCAATATGTATCAGAGGAGCTTGTTCTAACTCCTTTGATATGTATCAGAGAAATTGAAGGGAAATATTTCGAATCGCTTCGCAGGATTCAAAGGGAAGCTCTCTTTCCGAGGAAAGAAAAATTGGAAATTTTCTAAGTGTCAAACTGGCAAGAGACAATGAGAGCTTGAATTCGAAAGCCCATAACTTCTTCATACAATGTTCGATTGAGTTGTCATTTTTTACAACACGGAGAACATAGAGAGACACTTATATCAAGATAACTAAACATGTTGTTCCATATTTTGAGTGGACCCGTGTCTAATGATGGCCACGACTATCGAGGTTTTCTTGGAGGGAAATCCTAGATGATCATTTTGGCACTTCCAGACCTCAAATTTTGATTCTATCAATTTCGTTGGAATCGTAATGGAGAAAATAATACAATTAGCCTATTTCAAGGAAGAAAAAATCACTTTGACGGATGCTGAAAAGTTGCGTCCAAAAACATTTTTTTAATGAAAGTTCGGGTCTTGTGTTATTTTATTCTTCACCCAAATTTAATTTTGTCAATTTCTTGGTCATATGTGATGTACAAGCTCCTGATCCACCCATTGAGACCGAGGTTATGCATTAATAGCACAAAGTTATAAATCCATAAAAGATGTCAACTAACATCTAATGCGCTTCACACTGTCTAGGAGATAAAAGGACATATCTTCTCTCGAACTGCATTTTCGAACCAACGCAAGACCTGTAGGTGTTGTGATTAACCCATATAATGCTAGGTGAGACTTCCATAATGACGATTTAGTTGTAACGTCAATAAACACAAAACAAACAATCTAGTACCATGTGCGCAAATAAATTCATTGAGAACACTAAAATTTGATTATGACTGTGATTTGAAGCAAATAACGTGAGATAGTAAAGTATTGGCCAATTATCTAGATAGGAATGGAGAGTTTAGTCATTGTAAATGTAAGGAGAATGACTGATGAACACAATAACAAGGGATCTGAGTTGGGAGGGGGACGAGATAAGCCTTAAAGAAAAAGTGGGCTACACTGACCTAACTAGCGTTGGTGAGAGGAAGCGAATTTTCTTCACTGTTATATGAAGAAGAGGGGTCAACATCCTTTCGATGATGTATTTGCAACAAGAGAGAGAAACTTGTCAACGGGTAGCATGTTGGGTAGAAGAGATAAACCTCATCAATAAGAAATGCAACGAAGCAAAAGGGAGAGTGATATGAATTTAATGAGAAGAACGAAATGAGTATAGATCTATATAATTATTAACATGGAGATACCATGAAATATAACAAAGATACAATAAAACTTGGCTTCTATTAAATAAAGAAATATGTTGAAACTATAAAATGCAGACTCAAACAAGCTTGCTAGAATGGTGGTGGCTTATCTCTCAGAACAGATGTTATGGTTTCCCTCACTGGCAAGAAGATGAGTAAAATGAGGCTCCAAAAGAATTTTTACATCAAACATGAATGAAAAAACCATAGACATCCAAAAACATAACCCTATGAGATGAAGCACCAAAACTCATGTGGTCCCCATTGGGGTAAGTTGGTACATCAACTTCCTGGGGTCATAACGTTTGCATATAATCTCCATTTGGGGTATTCGATGTCTCTTTGGAAGGGTCTATTGGAGAAGTAAAAATTCCATTGAGGGTTAGGGAACGATTGAAAAAATCCCTTTCCCCCMAAAACWCCAAAAACATGTCCTWTAGGGCCTCAAAAYGACCCTARAAGTTTGGGACTCGAAAATCTAGAAAAAACTRCCAAGATGAAAACTSTAAATACCAAGATAAAAGTTGTATGTGAGTTAGCTGGAAGAGGTGGGTGGMCACCAATATTTTAATGTTCYCAACCCAATCTACTTGGAATATTTTAAGTTTTATAGTTTTGTGGTTGTGGTATTTTGTCAAACACTTTATTGATTTTAGTCTCTTGAGTTGCATTGGGGTTTATAATGATGGTTTTATGTGTGTTTGAAACCAAAAAATGATGAATATATAGAAATGGAATATACTCAACAAGACTCAAGATAAATAACACAAGAAATAACCACAAATACCTCAGATCTGATTTATCATTCATATATAGCTGACCTCATACAAAATGGAGTAGATCTGGAATACAAATAAGAGAGTAGAGTGTATGGCTAATAATGCTTCCAAGATACACTAAAGAGATGAAGATATAGGCTTCCAAAATCCTCCTCAAGCTGAAAACCCAAAAATATAGAAGATCCAACTCGTGCCTAGCTGAAATGTGATGTCCTCTTTGGCATAATGCACCTCTCACTGGCTGTAGCAATCGAAGAATTCATCCTCTTTGAAGATGGCCTCCAAACCACTGAAACCAAGTGCTAAAATGTAGATCATGGGTTAGAGAAACCCTATGATGAACCTCCAATATTTGGGAGTGATCTCCTGCTCCAACTCAGAAGATCCACTATGCACAATGCGCCCTCCTGAAGAGAAACACACCCTCCTGAGTGATAGGATGAATAATTCACTCAAACACTGATGCAAAAAGGAGATAGGAATGATGGAAAATGACCCTGGACTAAGATCTACTAATGATCCAGTCTCTCCAAAGCAAATTGAATTGGTCTTCCTCAACTAGTGTGCCCCACCTGTTGGAAACCCTCACTGGTGCACCCCCCTTTGCCAAGCTAATGGCTGAAGTAACTATGTTCTGATGTAGAATGGTGAGGGAGGAATATTTCACCTCCTTGGACAAGGTTCGATAATGAAATGTGGAATCGTTCACCACCGAGCTGATCTCTAGGGTTTGCTGAGTCAAAACCCTCAAAACCCCCAAGTGCATGGGCTCTCTAGCAAGAAGCCAGACATCAAAATGATAAACAACATAATGAGATAATAGAGGCCCCTATCTCTATTTTATCCCCCTGTTCACCTTTTCTCTCCAAGTGACTCTTACTTTATTTTATTATTTCTTAATTAAATTACTTTATTAATTAGTTAACCATTTTACCTCTAAAAACTGATTTATCCATCCTTATGGCTTCTCCGGGGATTGAAAGGCACTTCTCATCATCTTATCTCGTAGTGCTCTTCCTCCCAATTCCGATGAGCTATTACACTAAGAGGTTTCTACAAGTATTATGACCAATATGATCTTCTTAGTGAATTTAATTAAAATATGATCCATAATAACTCAAAATTACGGAAATAATGAGAATGCAATGGAACAAAAGCCAAGTTGTGCAAAATGGATCATGATGATGAAATATGATGACCCATGCAAGTCGGGCCCATTAAAAACCCTCAATGTCTCATGAACTCGATGTCACCCCTATCTAGATACTCTGGTAGGCATAACACTCTGTAATATAATAATGTCCAAAAATGGAGACATTGCAGATATACACTTGGATTAGAGGGAGCGACATTATGATATGATGCAATGACGAGAGTAGAAGGGAGTCAACTGGTGAAAGGAGTGTGCGTGATGAATATAATAATGTGACCAATATTGGTGAGATGTCATTGATCATGCGAGCTTCTTCAACGATGAATATGTGTGTCAATGAGGATTGTCTTAAGCGCAATAGCGCATTAGCCATGTTCAAAGGGAGGTGGCTTATGAATTGTCAAAGGAATCAATGGTGTGTGTACAGGTGAAATAAAGGACGCACACTTCGATATGCTATGTGTCAGTGTAGGAAGAGGGAACATGCAGAAGTGTGGATTGTCAGGTAGAAGTGATCCGAGGAGGAACTATATATGATATGAGGGGGTAGGGTGAAGAGAAATTAGACATAGATATTTGCATGAGGGAGAGAATGAGAGGGTTTCGACTGGAAGAATTAAAGGGGGGCCCAATTTCTTGTCTTGGATAAAGGCTAAGATAAGAAATTTGGGAGGTTGTTGTGCGGGCACAGCAACTCCTTTAGTCATAACTTGGCCCAAACCAATTCACACTTTGAGATTACACCATTTCACATTCACATTCCTCCCTTAATCAAAGATCCAAATTCTCCTTAATCATCATCAAGCTTACATACGAGTACACCTCCCACCCTCGTACACTTAGCCAATTTCACCATATCCAAGGTTTTTACTTATCTTACTCTTAACCTTTTATCTTAAGGGTTTTCATTAGTGTACCCTTAGCCATTACAATGCTCAAGTGATTTTCGAATGACCACTAACATTACAACAAGTGGTTTCTAGCTTAACCACAAACTTCACATACAAGTGATTTTAGTTGATTGCAAACATCATGATGAGAAAATTGATTTACAATGCACACACATTGACTTGGGCTTTCTTCACTATGAACTTTGTCCTCACTTTTAGCTTCTTCTTGTGTTCTAGCTGCATTACTGCTTGAATATTTTGCTTCAACTGATCATTGATATCCATATAAAAAGAAATCCATCTTTTGAGATACATGGGTGCCAATGAATGTACTAGCTATTTCTCTAGGAATCCTTTTCACGTACATTGTTAATCAACACATTAAAATCCTTTAGTCATACTTTGGTCTCAAGAAATTCACACTTTCAGATTACTCCATTTCACATTCACATTCGCATTCCCCCCATAATCGAAGATCCAAATTCTCCTTACTCATCGTCAAGCTTACATACAAGTACACTTTCCACCCTTGTACGTACCTAGTAGTCAATTCCACATCTTGATGCCATATCCACTCTTATACATGAGAGGGATACATGTTACACTATTACATGTGCTACAACACTAATGCACATAAATCTTACTCAACAAGGCTTCCTATACAACTTGCCTATGGAAAAGCTTTACATGTGGGACCACAACGTTTTAGGATGTCGGGTACAACCGATAATAGACCCTTACAACACAATTGCAACTATCGTTTCAACTCAAGTACAACGAACACAAATGCTCAAAATAAAATCCCTTTACATAAACTTTTTATATTTTGCACTTGGAGCATCTATTCTCTATTTCTAACCTAACTACACACCAATAGCAGAAACAAAGTGTTTGTGAAACTCTCGAGGAATCTTAAAAGAGTGATTTCCTATTACAACCTCGAGCACCAAAATTAGAACCTCAAGGATAGTCACGTTAATATGCTAACTGCTAGGCCCAATAATCCTCCGCGGAATAGATAATCCCCTTTCCTGGTTGCAATCGCTGCAGCCGAAAAGCAAGCTATGTCACCAGTATATTGGGGTCAATGTCAGTGATCGCATCGATTAGCGGTCCCGCGTAGTTCCTTTGAACACAACAGCTGCAACGAGAAATTCATCCCTCTTACGCTCATTGTTCGAGTAAGTAGGAATGGATAAGAACCATATTACAGAGCCAATGCAACTAAACCCCACGTGGAGACCGTTGATATTCAACATGAGATGAAAATAAACCCCGATCGCTACTACTACGAGGGCACAACTAAATGACAACTAAATCTTTTATCCATAGTCGACGATAATACATATTATGAATGGAGATCTCTCTTGAAGAGAACTGTCGACATCAATGATGAAACACAAGTTATTAGATCAATAAACCATACCTTGCACATATTCCATGTTGGCCGTGGGGCAAAAACTGGCTTCTGATGATCAAGAGAACTACAGGAAATGTGCCTTGTGAATGATCCATAAGCACAGAAACTAAACCTGCGGATGGCGTTGTTTCAAAGTAAAACAAGGACATCCATATCGAGCACCATAACAACCAAGCAACCATTGTAAAAAAGAGAGAGTATTGCATAAAAAGAAGACTAACTGCAAAAGAAAAACCAAGTACCGAACCAAAAGCCAAATAGATGCAAATATGCTCCCTTCCAGCGCACACATCGGGGCTCCTTCACGCATGGACTCCTCTTGTCCTCTTCACACGTCTGTTGATCAGAATTACACAATGATCACCCAGCCTCCACGCGCCCATCTCTCCTCAGCTCATAACGGATAGAAATGCCCAGGATTTGCTTATGTGTTTCTGACTATGGAGCAGCGCTTAAAAAACCTGGATACCTGGGCCCTCCCATGAGGGAGTCAGGCCGAGACCCGTGCTCTAATACCAAATGAAAGATGAATAAACAGATATAACTACACTCACATAGCTGCACCTAAAACTCTGATACACTCGATTTGAACCAAAAAATCATTTTTATACATGGAATAATCTGGAGTATCCTTCACAAGATATCTAGACCTTCTGGGAATTCTCTAGAGTCTACTAGAAGACTAATTAGAGTCTCACCTACCAAGCTTATCTAGAAGTTTATCACCTAGTTTATTTAAATGTGTGTTCTAGTTTCAACAATATTGACTCTTTTTTTTCAATATTTGTGTACTAGTTTCAACAACATTTACTCATTTTTTCAATATTTAATTATCAAATAAGGGAAATTTTTAAATTTACAAGTCATTAACTAACTACACTTAATTTTTTAAATAGTCAATTTGATGGGTATGTTAAAAACTTGTAGTTATCCATATATTTATGTATAATATATTTAAATAATAGGTTGTCTCCAAGATGTGTAACAATTTCCAAAATTTGAAAGCTAATTTTTATGTAAAGCTTGCATACCACAAGTTACAAATTCTATAGTAGACATCGCATGTATAGCGAAAGTTATAAATTCTATGAAATGGAGGGTTGTGCAATAGCTTCACGTGCACGTTCACAAGTCACGAGAACTTTTTGGACTCCTACAAGATGAAAAGTGAAGGTTGAAAAGGAAGAAAAAATCAAGGCTAATACCTGCATGCGATTACCCCAAAAGGTAAGGCTCATAAAAAAATAGTATTAAATTTCAATCATAGTGAACATTGTTGAAATATTTTAACTACGAAGAATATTCTATTTATTATTGAGTCATTTGCTTATAGATCAATCCCCTTTTGTGGATTGATCATGTTGGGACTTATGTATGACCAAATCCTCTTTTGTGGATTGGTCAAACCCTAATTATATCATGCTAATTAAGAATTCGGCCCTGAGGGATAATTAAATTGGTTTTAGCCACTAAGTGAAGAAGTCGGCCCAACTTGGTGAAGATACACATCCCTAGCGCCTGCCAACTAGTATAAATAATAGAGGACAATGCTTCATTCATTCACACATTCAAGTCACTCATCTAGTGCACAAGTTTGAAGGAAGTTACAATTGGTGGAAGGAGAAGAGAGAGGCACATTACCGAGTGTTGGATATTCTCTTGTGTTTGGTCTTTTATGTTGGCATTGTATTGAAAATCTATATTAAGGAAGTGTTTACTTGGTTTTCTCCCCCATGAGGGTTTCCGAGGATAAAATGTTGTGTACCTTGTGATTTTGTTTCTCTAAGTGATCCTGCTTATGTTATTATTGTCTAAGTAAAAAGAACTTAATAGCAGCTGTAAATTTAACATTGTATCAGAGCTAAACTGAGTAGAGCACCTTTCACTAGGTAACCAAAAACAACACTATTGTTGTATAAGAAAATTAGGGATTTTTATTGGAAGATAATTTTTGAATAAAAACCATCCACAAAAGTGTGCCCTAGCCTAGCGAACTCATTGGAAACTTGAATGCACTTTTTCAGTGGCCAGAGCCTCCGGAAAGTGAAACCTTTCTTTTTACTCATACCAAAAAAATAGAATACAGAACCAGTATGAGAAGTACTAGTTTAGATTTTCATAGGTTTAGTTTCAAGGGGAAAATTTAGGATTTTCTGAAAATAGACAGCTCTAGCCTACGCCCCTCAACCCAACACATCTAGTCCCTGGATCATAATTCGAAAATTCAAAGTTTGAGAAATTAGGGTTTCCTCATAAAACCCTACGTTGTAGTTGCAGTGGAAGTACCAGTTGCAATTGGAGTTGTAGTATCAGTATCAGTTGCATCATCTTTGAAGTTTTAAAAATTTGTTATTTACCATTGTTGTTTGATGATGCCACTACCTGCTAATACTATCAAAGGTATGTACTTACATATGTTCACACTCGATCATTATTCTAAAGGGTATGTGCATGAGAAAGGATCTCTTGTCTAAATATCAAATCATAGATATAGAGGGATCTCAGATCCAACACATTCAGAGGAATAATGCACCTCAGGTTTGATCATTTTATATGCATCTATTCGTTATGACATTATCTTGACATCTAGGTTGTATGTTGAAGTTATGATGATCATACTAACCCTTGGTAAAAAATTAAAGTCAAGGTATTAGATTGAGATTAGATTTTATTCTCTAACTTAGACTTATGTCAAGATATCATATTGTCTTATTATAGAGGATAGGTTGAAGAAAGCACTTTTTATCTTGAATGAAGGAGACTTGAAAGAAAATCAACATACTCATTCATGAGGACAAGAATCGAGGTTTAAGATTTGATTGACTAAGTTGATAAGATTTAAAGTTGCACTTGACAAGTTTGATAACTACCTCATTACAAGTAAACACTATAGTTGAGGTAGCAATCTTTTAAAAGTATTATACTTGGTAGCATGTGAGCATATTGAGATAAATGCTTACTACCATATACAACTAACATCTACTCTAGGAGAAACATCTTATGTTGGTTCCATGTTACCATGGAGGAATGTTGATCACAACACTAGAAGAGTGTTGATCTCATTTCGTATTATATTTATTACTTTTGATCTTTGTTTCAGGCAAGTCACAAGTGATAGCTCTAAAAGAGTCATTGTGATAATTATTCGTGTTATTGTTTTATCACTATTATCAAAAGAATATTATTCTTTCTTGTTGTTTTGTTGACCTTGTTTCAAGTCATAAGTGATAACTTTGAGGAATCTATGGTGAAGGTTGTAGAAGGCAACATATTAGATGAGATATGAAGCATACTCTGTACATGACCATATACACTCATGTACCAAAGAAGATGAAGAAGAAGATAATTTTTTATCTATAGTATTTCATATGGAGATTGATTGTAAGAAGAAAAAGGATCCAAAGATGACCAAACATTACAATAAGAACTCACAGTAGACTTTTTCAAAGGATAATGAAGCCACCTTGACACGAAGAATAATTCTTTTGAAGTCTGGCTCAATTTTTCATATTAAGACTTGGTATTCAACAACAAGTATATATTGTAGAGACTATGAAGTCCTTGTAGACTCAAAAGAAATCAAGAACAGAGTAATATTGATCTAAAAAAGGATCAGATGAAGAGACATTTTTCCGGAATGGGACACAGATGCCATGAGAAGACTAGATCATAGCTTCAAAGAGTTGTAGGAGATATGAAATCTCCTCGAAATATTCCCTTGTTTCAGTGACCGAGAAGGAAGTCGGTCAGAAAGACTGGGATATGTAATTTTTCATGAGACTAGAAGGGAAGTTAGTGTCGACTTCAAAGATTTATATTATAGATCAAGCATGTTGCAGATAACAGTATAGAGATGTACAAAGCCTGATTTGTGTTTAGAAGATTCTCCCAGCAAGAGGGAGAGTACTATGATGAGACACTTACACGAGTAATCGAAGAAATATTTCCAGTATTCATGAAGACAAACAAAACAATGATGATTCTGATATAGTATGAGATTTAGGGGGAGCAATATCTATATTTGAGATTGAGTTATGTCAAGTGCCATTTGGTGTAGTACATTAGTTGGGTCATGAAGATATGACTACAATAGAAAATATAGTTACGTCCATGAAAGAAGAAGAACCACCTTCAATATCAGTTATTGAACCACTCTTAGTTCAGATGAAGTTGTTGCCTTGATGAAGTAGAGGAGTTACAATGTGATATGAAAAAAAATGATATGAGGTTGAAGATAGAAAGAATCATGTCTGCATATTGAAGAAATGTATGTATAGATTAAAGCAAGCTCCTAGATCTTGGTATGGGAAAATTAATAGTTTCCTGATGAGCTTGGGCTTTGCCAAGAGTAAAGATGATTCTAAACTTTACTTCAAGGTTATGAATGATGAGCCAATGATGTTGGTACTATATGTAGGTGATGTATTCTTGAAAGTTGTAGAAAATCTCATCAACGATTGCAAGAAGAAGCTTGCTAGAAAGTGTGAGATGAAAGATCTGATGCATTATTTCTTAGGTCTCGAAGTTTGGAAGATTCCAGAGAAGATATTCCTTAATCGAGGGAAGTATACATGAGAAATACTGAAGAGGTTTGACATGCTGGAATGCAAATCCATGAACACACCCATGGAAAGAAAGTTGAAGCTCCTCATTGATACTTCATCAGAATTGGTTCATGCTACGTTGTACAGACAAATCATTGGATCTTTTATGTATCTCAGGAAGACCAAGCCAAATATATGTTTTTCTCTCAACACCTTGAGTCAATATCTGATAGAGCCTAAACATGTTCACCTTGTTTCTACGAAACATGTGATTAGATACCTTAAGGGTACATTGGACTTTGGTCTCTGTTATAATGGAGATCATGACTTTTAACTGGTTTGTTATACTGATTCAGATAGGGATGGAAGTGTTTCTCAAAGAAATATCACTTCAGGATGTTCTTTAGTCTGGGGTCAGCCATGAGTACATGGCAGAGTAGGAAGCAATCCATTATTTATCTCAGCACAACAAAAGAGGAATACATTGTTGCATGTTCCGCAAGTTGTGAAGCCATATGGCTTCGAAAGTTGTTGATAGGTCTATTTGATCTGGAGATGGAAGCAATTGTGATTCTATGTGATAACCAGAGTTGCATATAAATGATGGAGAGCCTCGTGTTCCATGATAAGTCGAAGCACATAGATCTGATATCACTACATTCATGATATGATGCAGAGATGAGCTGTAAATCTCCAATATGTTTGCAGAGATGAGCACGTTGCAGATGTGTGGACCAAGCCTCTATCTCGTGTAAAATTTAAATAATTTCGAGACAAGATTGGTATAGTCTGAAAGGACCTCCCTTGAAAGGGGGTGTAATGTTGACGATACTATGGTATCCTAACTAATAACGAGTAGCTCAGTTAGGATTTTATATCCTAGGGGATTGATCATCCCTGAACAGATTCCAAAGGTCTGGTAAGGATGGTCTGTTAGAGTACTTGTGCATGTATATGCTAGTTGTGGTCACTAGTGGTAACTTCGTTAGGATTTTATATCCTAGGAAATATTTTGATTCTGTGGTAGATCTCGAAGGTTTGGTAAGGACGGTCTATCAGAGGACCACGTGGTAGCTCCATTAGGATTTTATATCCTATGGAATCTTATGATTCTTGGGCAGTTCCCTAGGGACTGTCAGAGTACCAAAAAATGTTGTTACACGTGCCTCATTATGTTTCCATATGATGTCGATGATGTTATCTCAACCTCATACTGATGATGTTGATGAATTTATCTCAACCTCATGCTGATGATGTTAATGATGTTATATCAGCCTCGTGTTGATGATGATATCTCAACCTCATGTTGATGATGTTGAGGATGTTGTTATCTCAACCTCATGTTGATGATGTTGTTATCTCAACCTCGTTTTGATGGTGTTCTTGTTTCAACCATGTGTTGTTGATGTTGTTGTACCATCCTCGTGTTGTTGATGATGTTGTACCAACCTCATGTTATTGATGTTGGTGTACCAAGCCTCATGTTGGTGATGTTTCCACTTCAAATTCATACTGAAGATGATGATGATGTTGTTACTTCAGCTTCATGCTGAAGATGATGATGATGTTGCTACTTTAGCTTCATGCTGAAGATTTTGATGATGTTGTATCAATCCTGTACTGATTGATGATGTTATATTAGTATTGTACTAATTGATGTTGATGCAGATGATGATAATGCTCTAGCTCCCTGCTCTGAATGATGATGTTGTCGATGATGAGAAAAACTTCTGATGATTTATAGATATGCGAGTCAGTGTTCAAGACGATGATAATGTTGTTTCCTTCTCTCTCTCCTCATGATGTTGTATTGTAGAATACCTTTCTTGTTAAATATTGTAACTGCAAAGAATATTTTATTTATTATTGAGTCAGTTTCTTATAGATCAATCCCCTTTTGTGGATTGATCATGTTGGGATTTATGTATGAGCAAATTCCCTTTTGTGGATTGATCATGTTGGGACTTATGTATGACCAAATCCCCTTTTGTGGATTGGTCAAACCCTAATTATATCATGCTAATTGAGAAGTCTACCCCTAGGGCTAATTAAAGTGGTTTTAGCCACTAAGTGAAGAAGTGGGCCTAACTTTGTGAAGAGACACATCTCTAGTATACATAAGAGAGGACACCATCTCATTAATTCACTCATTCAAGTCACTCATCTAGTGCACAAGTTTGAAGGAAGTTGTAGTTACAAGAACGAGAAGAGAGAGGCGCATTGCTAGTCTGATATTCTCTTGTGTTTGGTCTTTTATCTTGACATTGTATTGATAATCTATATTAAGGAAATTTTTGTTGGGTTTTCTCCCCCATGAGGGTTTCCCTTGATAAAATGATGTGTACCTTGTAATTTTGTTTTTCTTAATGATCGTGATTATACTATTATTGTCTAAGTAAAAAGAACTTAATAGCAACTCTAAATATAACAGGCTTTGATTCATATAGGCTAGACAAGAAACTTGTAGCTCTTGGAAGGGAACACCAGTAGCCTTCGTTGTCCGCTTCAATGTGGGCCATGAAACGACCATCTTCTTCTTGGGTCCAGCCTTCCAGCCCCTTTGTTTCTATGAACCTTATCACATCATAGAGATCTCCCCATCTATGTTTGTATGAGCGTTCTCACAGCACATAGATCTCCCATCTCCACAGACAAAAGAAAAAATGAAGGCATAAACGTTCTAATGAAACTGATAATTGGAAGGGAGTAATTTAATTTAACAGATATTGAATGGTTGCATTTCATTAAGGAGTGTCCGTCAAATGTATGCCCTAATGACATGACACTAGTTTCCCTGGTAGGAAAATCAACATCCCAGGTCTGCTGCTTTTTCTGCCAATTAGTCAAGCCAATAGATTCCGTGTGGCTTCGTCACGAGGAATGTCAAGCCAATAGCTTCCGTGTGGCTTAGTCACGAGGAATGCAAATCAGTCAAGGCAATAGCTTCCCTGTCTCTTTGTGAGGACGAACATGATGGACACCGCCATGTAAATTGCCGACCCTACCAGTGGTTGAGGGTAAGTACAGATTGAAGAGATGCCTAGCAAACTTACGAATATTTATGCAGAAAAACTGTGGCGAATCTCAATATTTGGGAGCTACAGACCGCCAAGGGGAACAATTTCTAGCATATTTATGCAGAAAAACTGTGGCGAATCTCAATATTTGGGAGCTACAGACCGCCAAGGGGAACAATTTCTAGCAGTCGTGTTTATAGTATGATTTCTGAGCATGAGGAGCAGGGACAAATTCAAGTAGAGCTTTGAAAGCTTTGAGACATTGCGTTCATTCTTCTCTCCAGGCTGTAGGGTACGTTCCATTAGTTTTTTTAAATGAAATAAAATTTTATGAACATTCATAGACCCTAGGATGTATGGGATTTTAGCTATAATTTTTATAGCCATTCAAATATATGCATGACATTTTAGCTATAATTTTTATAGCCATTCAAATATATGGAGTA
>ML786145.1:17544-45406 GCA_009831015.1 Picea engelmannii
TATATAAGTAGTTAGTAATTTATAGTTAGAATAGTATAGTTAGTTTAATTTGCTTTATTAGTTTATAGTTTCCTTTATTAGTTTAGTTCTTTGTTTTTGTTTTATTAGTTTCTAGTTTCCCTTTTAGATTTCTTAGCTCAGATAATTTCTCTTTGGTTTCCATACGAGACCTTAGGGCGGCCAACGGAGCCATTAAACTCGTCAGGGTGGTCCATCCCAAACGGCTTGGGTTATTAGACAACCCCGAATCGGTTCCACTCTCCCAGTTGACGGACGGTCAATTTTGTCCGTCAACAAAAACATACTAAAAACTGTACCCTAACCAAGACATTTGGTCTCATTGAAGTTGGATCTGTTATGAAGAAGTTATGACGTTTTTACCCAAAACACCTTTTTTTGACTAGTTTCAGGACTATGCACAAACCCTATTTTCCACGGAGTGTAAATCCAAAAATACAATGACCCAGAAGCTGAATGTTTTACCATAGTTACTTGGGTATGTTTTCTCAATGGCATAGCAATTTAACGGTCTAAATCATTATAGAAAAAACTTTATAGAGAAAATGGTGAGATGACCTGTAAATAACATACCTTAGAAAGCACCATGAAAAGAATTCATCCTTCCTTGCATTTCGGCCTTATTTTCTTCACCTTCCCTCGGAAATTCAGCTTATATATCCTTGGTTACCTCAGAAACCTATAGATATTCAATATTCTCAAGTGTAATTAAAATTAGAGATCCTTGCCTCTTATTTATACTCTCCAAGTAGCTTCCTTAAAAACATTTTCTAGGTCACTTGCCCCACTTTCCTTATTTTAGGGTTAACCCACTTCTAATTTCTCCATTAAATTTATTATTGAAATAATTTATTTTGTATTCACTTTGAATTATAATACACTCATCATTTCAATTTATTATTTACCTTTTAAAATCTCTTAAACCACTTTGACTACTTTGACCTTTTGGGGCTTCTAGATGACATATCAGGGTCCTCCAACTTCGTAAGGCCATAACTCTCAAACCGTGAGGCGTTATGTGACATTCCACATACCACCGGAAATGGAATGACATGTACTATCCATATAGAATAGTATTACCTTCAAATATATCAAAAATCATACTATTATCCATAAAAAAAACTTGGGTCCATTACCCAAACCCGGGTTCTCCAACTTCACATGGTCATAACTCTCTAACCATGAGGAGTTATGTGAAGTTCTACATACCACCAGAAATAGAATGACAAGAACTATCCATATAGGATAGTTTTCCTGAAAAATTCATTATCCTTCATCTCATTATTCCATAATTTATCATGGGTTCTCTTACTCCGCAAAGCGTCTTCCCGTGAGGGCTTTCACCATAAGGGGACCACTTTGGAGTTCATCCATATTTACTTCTTATCAACCATGAAAAAACAATAATGATTCATATTTACATCAAACAATCTTGGGTCCATTACCCAAACCTTTGTGCTACGGGGCTTTCTTTAAGGGTTGACATCAATGACAACCAACCTTAATCAACAATTGAACCAGGCATTTGTAGCGAACCTTGCTAATAAGTTTTCAATGCCATTGAAATTTACACCCATACTAAATGGTCAAGAGCCCAACGAATGTTCCCAAATAATAATAAAATATTAGATGTCAATGCTATAACTATGTTATATTTGTCAACGTATTATATTTTTTTAGAGAGATGGAATGTGTGATCATGAAGAAAGAGAGATGACCTCATTTCCTTGGGTTCAAACTATGTCTATTATTTTATGTCCAAAATTTTCATTGAACCACACATTTGTAGTGAATCTTGTTAGTAAGTTTTCAATGCCATTGTAATTTACACCCTTAACCCATGACTAATCATGTTGGTTTTTTGAAAAGCCAAGAGAGGAGGCAAAGATAACATAAAGGAAATGACATTATGGTGATGTGGGATCTGAACATATTAAGTATGGACATTAAATGTCATGCCAATTATCATATCGAAAATGAAAAAAAAAATATGCACATAACACATGAACTCAACTAGGGATTCATAAATACAAGGTGTCTAAGCTCCTCTTGGAAGCTTATATTAAGTGACACTCAAAATGTTGGATATGACAATACAATGATATGATTATATAGGCATGACATTTCTGATGGATTTTATGTTGTGGAAGGGTACACCATAATAAGGAATAGATGACAACCAACAAGATTAAAGATGATTTTAGTCTTTAGATGCCAAAGGCAAGTAATGCGTGTTGAATCAAGAATATTTCTCATGATTCACATCCATACGCATATAATAGGAAATGTATAATGCTCACTGAGCATCCAAGAGTGGGAAGTGAGATTCATGGGTTGTTGAAAATGAGACCCTACTTTTGAAATTTTATAATATTTGTTGTCCTTCATAAATGACATGTGATTTAAAAAAATTACATTTTTTTAAGGGTGTTTTTCGAATTATCCTTCTTGGACATGGTTAATCTTGTTGAAAAGTTTAGGAAGGGTTCAATTTTGATCACAACTCTCACCCCTACAACTTCAGATTTGTAGACAAGACATATCTAAAGATGTCATAATACATTGTTGCTACCTCGCAATCCAATGCCAATTGCATCAAAGAAGGAAGAAACACACAACTAACAATGAAAAATACCTTATATTTTCAAAAAATGACAAAATTTATAAAACCAACCCAAAAACTATCCATGTTAAAGCTAATATGAAAAGTTGTCCTTTAAAATTGAGTGAATATAATCTCAATTTGTTGTTATTGAATTTAATATTTACATGGTCTTTATAATTATTTTCTTTTAATTTATTCAATTTTATAAATAATGTCAAATAAAACCATGGAAATGCCCAAAAGAGACAAATTTAATTCAAAATTGACCAAAATGTTTCCACATTTCATTCAAAAGTGTTTTGAAGACTCTCACACTCAAAACCTTCTTCACAACCATGATTTTAACGTTACTAAATAGTGAACAAAGTTATAAAGTTAATTGGTGATAGAAACTATGATGATTTACAAATGTGTGGGTTGTATGTATTAAAGTACTTAATGTCAAATAAATAAAGACAGTGTCAATGTAACTATTCTTATAATTGTGTGGGATGCATGTATCGAAGTAGATAATGTGAAATAAAGACAATGTGTATGGAATTATATTGTGTGGAATATATGTATTGAAGTAGATAATGCATATTGAAATATTCAAATGAACTATAGATTTAGTTGGTGATGAAACTCAAAATTTTAGCGAATAGTAAGCGAATTTATACATTTTTTTTGGTGATGATATCTCTTGTGACCTATTACATTTTGGAAATTTTGGGGAAGGCATGTATGCAAACACGATATTGGATATGTGTTCTATTCTTTGCATGACTAAGACTAGTTTCTACGTTGTGTTGGGCGTGCAGGGGATCAGAGGGGGGGGGAGGGGGGGGGGCGCTAGGCCCCCCTTAGGGGTATGCAGGGGGTAGAGCCCCTCTGTGTGGGGGTTCAAGGGAGATGCCTCAGAAAAAAAAAATCCTCTGTTTTTGTGTCCATTTTGTGGCGATTTTTCGGCACATGGTTTTTCGGCGATGGTTTTCTATTTCCAGTTAAGGAATTAAGGTTATTGACTAATCCAAGTCATTGGATTAGGGTTTTGGATTCCATCGGCTCCTATATGTATGAGTGAATGAATATAGAATATGTTGGTTTTTCCAGTTTGGGTTTCTAGGGGAAACTTCTTTGTGTAATGTGTGTATTTTCTATTATATATTTTTTGTTCTTTTATTGAAAATATGTTTGTAGTAAATTATTGTACAAGGTTAAAATCTACATTTGGTATCAAAGCAATTAGTGGCTTCAGGGGGACGCCTTTGTGTTCAGTGGTTTGGCTCGAGGCTATGATAAAATTTGTTACAATGGGAGATATGTGGTATTGATTCTTTGGGTGAAGATAAATGGTGAGCAGTTCGAAAATAGAGATCAATAAATTTAATGGGAAAAGTTTCGAGTTGTGGAAGTTCAAGATGGAATATCTGTTGGTAGACAAAGATCAGTGGGTCGCGGTGGATCCATGTACTACACCTACAATAACTTCAACAGATGACTGGAAAAAAATGGATTGAAAGGAAAAGAGTACAATCCAATTGTGTCTCTCAGAGTTAGTATTATTGAATGTGTCAGGGGAAGCTACAACCAAGAAGTTATGGGATAAGTTGGGGAACTTGTATCGGTCTAATTACCTGGTAAATAAATTGTTCCTTTGGAAAACATTGTATAACATGAGGATGAGAGATGGAGACTTGGTGACAGAGCATCTAAACGACTTCAATATTGTGGTAATTCAGTTTTTATATATTGAGATTAAAATTTCAGATGAAGATAAGTGTATCAGTTTATTGTGCTCTTTACCATACTCATGGGATAGTCCAGTTGTGGCCATAGGTAGTAATACAACTACCTTGAGTTTCAATGATGGGGTCTCATCCTTGTTGTCAGAGGAGATGAGATAGAAGAACATGGAAGGACATAGCACAAATGCATTACTTGAAAGAGGATGCTCCCAGGAAAGAAATAAATCTAAGTCCTCAAGTGGGATATCTAATTCTAAGGGTAGATTTAAATCTCTCAGAAAGTTTGTAAAGGTATGTTAGATATGTGGAAAATAAGGGCACTTCAAGAAGCAATGTAGATCCAAAACCATTGAGAAAGTGAAGAGATCTAAAGGTTCTCCCTCTATAGAAGAAAATACCTCCAAGGAAGAAGGAGGAAATGTGTACTTGGCTTCTTCAAGAACACATGCAGATCATGAGGCATGGTTGGTTGACTCAGGTGCATATTTTCATATGACTCCCCATAGGGAGTGGTTCTGTGAATATGAAAGGTATGACGAAGGTAATGTTTTCCTAGATGATGACTCGACATCCAGAATCATAGGACGAGGAAAATTCAAGTTGAGACTTATAGATGGAAGTGTTAGAACATTGTCTGGTGTTCTGCACATCGCAGGATTGGACATAAATTTGATTTATGTACGCAAAATGGATGATGCAGGGGTAAAAACAATATTTGAAAAACATGCAGGATGGTTCAAGGAGAAATGGTGTTGTTGAAGGGAGTTCATATTGGAACTCTGTATAAGCTACAATGAAGAACTATTAGTAATGGGTGTAATAGTTCCATTGTTCATGATATTGAAGCTAAAGAATAAAAAACTCCTATAGTCTGTAGAGAAAATATTATGTCATGGCATCAAATACTGGGGCATATCAGAGAGAAGGGATTTCAACTACTACATGGTAAAGGTATGTTTGAAGGTATATATAACTCCTCTCTAGATTTTTATTTCTGTGAACATTGTGTATATGGGAACCATAATGGGGTAATATTCCCCTCTGGTGCAACGAGGGTAGAAGGAATTTTACAGCTAGTGCACAATGATGTGTTTGGACCTGTGTTGGTTCCATCATTGGGAAAATTTGTGTACTATGTCTCTTTTATAAATGACTTCTTGAGGAACACATGGATATATTTCCTTAGGAAGAAATCCAAAGTCTTTGACATGTTTAAAGAGTTGAAGGCTCTTGTTGAGAATCAAACAAAGAACATAATTAATGTGTTGAGGACAGATAATGGTGGAGAGTTATGTGGGATTGAATTTGAATAATTCTATAAGAAGTGCGGTATAGCAAGGAAGAAGACTAATCCATATACACCTCAACATAATGGAGTTGTAGAAAGGATGAACATGACTTTGATGAAAAAATCAAGGTGCATGGTTAGTGGTGTTGGGTTAGGGAAAGAATTATGGGCAAAGACGGTGGGTACTACATGTTTCCTAGTCAATCGATCACCCTCATCGACACTAGATGACAAAACTCCACATGAGGTATGGACTGGTAAGAAACCCTCTCTCACAAATCTCAAGGTATTTGGTTGTGAGGCCTATGTTAATGTTTCGAAGGAAAACATGAGTAAGCTAGATAAGAAGGTTGAAAAGTGTATCTTTATTGGGTATAAATATGGTCTCAAAGGTTACAAGCTTTGGAACCCATAAACTAAGAAGGTTGTGTATACCCGTGATGTGGTATTTAGAGAAATGAAGGATGTTGTCAAACAGGAAGTCCTACTGAGTAAGGAATATCCAAAGAAAATAGAGTTTGAGCCAAAGGATGATGCATTAGACTCTATGGAAGAACAAGAATAAGAAGAAGAAGATCCTCATTCTCCAATATTGAGGAGATCGATGCAGGAAAAAAGGCTACCAGAAAGGTATACTCCACCTGATTTTCGTTCAATTTTTTTTTGTCTATTACTTATGATGATCCTAGAACTGTTAGGGAGGCAGTAGATTCAGAGGATGGAAAACTTTGGAAAAAGGCCATGGTTGAAGAAATGTGGCCTTGGATAAGAATGAGGCTTGGGATCTAGTGGAGTTGTTGACTGGAATAAATCCCATTGGCAACAAATGGGTATTTAAAAATAAGTTGAATGCAGAAGGAAAAGTGGAGAAATACAAAGCTCGGTTAGTAGCAAAGGGTTATTCCCAGGTTGAGGGAATTGGTTTTGGTGAGGTTTTTTCTCTTATTATCAAGTTAACTTCTATTAGATTTCTATTATCTTTTGTTTCTGCGTTTTATTTTGAAGTAGAATAGATTTCCATGTGAAAACAACATTCCTACATGGGGATATGGAAGAATAAATCTACATAAAGCAGTGAGAAGGATGTTGGGTGTAGGCCAATTTTGAGTAAAAGTCCATTTTTAGAAAGTAAAGATTAATTTGGAAAAATACAGATGGTAGGAAAAGAAGCATGTGCAAGGAAAAGCTGCATGCAAAGGAGGAAAGCATGCAAGGCGCGCATGCAAAAAACCTAACCACGTTAGGGTTAGGTTTTTTGTAAGAGATTGTAACAACTAATAAGATGTAAATTAGTATAAAAAAGTACCTAGGAGATCTAGGTTGGGTGTTGGATATACTGTTATGTTTGGTTAGGAGAACTATTGCAAGATATGATACCGATTTTTAAGTTGTTGAGTTGTAGGAGAGTCAAGTAGCTAGATCTTGAGGGTTAGATAATAGGTTGAGGAGCCTGGTGCGATCTAGTAAGCCTCATAGAGGATTGTGGAACATGTTTTGTGATTGTATGATTGGAATTGTAGTGCACACGACACCATATTTTGCAGCAACATAATAAAAGATACTAAGAAGCCATATCTTTGTGGACGTAGCCCAAGAGGGGGTGAACCACAGTGATGCATGTGTTATGTGTTGTGTTTATTTCATATTTACCTTATGTAAGTAGGTAGACTATGAATGGATGAATTGATACTTTTGTGAGATCTGTTATATGTTAGATCTGTGATCGAGAATATATTTGAAGAACGAAATGAATACATATTATTATCAAAATATGCTTAACACAGAATAACATATATACGGTAAAATTGGTTTCTATTCAATAAGGAAATAAGTTGAAACTATAAAATGCAGTAGAAACAAGCTTGTTAGAATGGTGATAGCTTATCTCTGAGAAGAGATGTGATGGATGCGCTCATTCATAAGAAGATGATTACAATAAGGCTCTGAAGGAATTTTTACAATAAATAGGAATTTAAAAAAACCTAGACATCCAAAAAACCTAACCCTAGGAGATGAATCACCAAAAGTCATGTGGGCCCCGTTTGGGTAAGTTAGTACATCAACTTCATGGGGTTGTAACTTTTTCATACAATCTTCATTTTAGGCGCATGATAGCTCGTTGGAAAGTTATATTCAAGGAATAAAATTTTTGTTGCTAAGTAGCAAAGGTCATACTGACTATGACGATCCCTAAAAAACGTTGTTTAGGGCCTCAAAACGGCCCCGCAATTCAGGGACCCGAAAACTATGGAAAAAACTGCCAAACTAGAAAACTGCCCAAATGAACTAGTTTGAATAAGTGGGAGGCCACCGACATCCATCTAGATCAATCCTCCCCCCTTAGGAAGAAATTTTATCCATTTCATTGAGTTCCCCCATCAGATGAGGAAACTTCTGTTGAATTTGGCTCTAGGTGAGCCACTTGCCTTAGTGTAGGAGCTGCTCTACTTTGACAACTCGATAAAGCTGGATCCTTTGTTGGTGAGTGCCCTTGATATATTTGTCCACAATCTGATCACTGGATGCCTATTGTATGAAGTCAAGGTTGAGATCTGTTGGTGTCAGGTTTTCTTCTATCTTTGAGGTGTCCAATAATGGTGGGAAATACAGTCGAAGGATATCCACGTTGAACACTGGGTGCAAGCCAAGGAAAGGAGGAATTTTGAGCTCGAAAGAATTATCACCCACATCCTTGGTGATGGTGTATGGCCCATATTTGAGTGGGTGAATCATTCTATGGGGTCCTGTAAGGCGCTCTTTCTTCAAGTGAAACCAAACTTTTTTCCCACCTTAAACTTATGTGGAGCCCGATGTTGATCATGGTGTTGCTTTTACTTGTCATTGGACTTATGTAGGACATCCTGAACTTGTTGTCCAATGTGTTGGATCCGCTCAGTGAACTAGGTGGATATTTCAACTTCAGTTGGAGTAGGAGATGAGTCGGTTGAGGTGAACGCAAGGGGTAGTGCAACATTTATGGGACCAAATGGTTGGAATCCCAACCCCACTTGAAAGGGGTTGTGGTCAATTGAGCTATATAGGGCTATGTTGTAGCTATGTTTAACATAGAGTATACTCCCATCCCATGTGCGAGGGTTCTTGGAATTATACATGCTCAAGGTATGCACGATCATTCTATTTATGACCTTGGTTTGTCCATCTGTTTGGGGGTGGAAGGTTGTGGATTTGGTGAGCTTGGTGTCGAGCAGTGACCAGAGGATTAACCAAAATGTGTTGAGAAATTGATTGTCCCATTATGAGACAATGGTTTGTGGGATTCCAAAATGTACCCAGACTCATTCAAACAAGAGCTTGGCAGTGGCCTCTACTGTGATTCTCTTCTTGCAAGAGGCTAGAATTTCCATCTTAGAAAAGAGATCCACAACCACAAAAACACATTCATTGCCCCGCTTGGTGGATGGGAGGCCAAACATGTAGTCCATTGAGATGGATTCCCATGGCCTATCAGGAGTAGGCAGAGGGGTGTACATGCCATGTTTTTTAGTGGTCAGTTTGGCAATCGCACAGGCAATGCAGGACCTAATATACTTGTTGAAATCCTATCGAATTTTCGGCTAGTAGAAATGTTTCTTCAGCATGGCCACTGTCTTTTCAATGACGAAGTGTCTTGCCACTCGATTATAGTGGGCTTCCCAAATCATCTTTGTTCGCTCCCTTGATGGAACATAGATATGGCCCAGTCAGCACAACATCTTGTCCTGAAGATGGAAATTAGTTTCAACTACATTTGCATCCAACATTTGGTAGGTGGTGTCAAAGTCCCAGTCTATCTCATAGAGTTGGGGTCATCCAAATGTCTCATGGTCACAAGAGTCTAGCACCATGGTGAGTGTCGTGACTGGTGGTCTATTGAGGCAATCAATGATGCAGTTGGTGCTTCCTATTTTATACTTGATGTTGAGGTGGAATTGCTACAAGTATGTGGACCACTTCTAATGGAAGTCATTCTACAATTTTCCTTGTGTCTGCATGAATTGTAGTGGCTTATGATCAGTGTGGATGAATGTCTCCTTCCAAAAAATTTAATGTCTCCACTCGCAACAGGATTTCACAATGGAGTACATTTCTTTGTCATAAGTAGTGTACTTATGGACAACATCTGATAGTTTTTCACTATGATAGGCCATGGGGTGGTCGTGATAAGTGAGAACGAAACCCATAACATATTTTGAAGCATGTGTCTCAATCTCAAAGGGCTATTGCAAGTATAGTAGTGAAATTACTGGGGCTGAGCACAAGTGTTGCTTCAAATCATCGAACTCTTGTTGATGGGACCGGCCCCACACAAATTTTGTCTTACCACCACCCTGGGTTACTTGGCTGAGGGCCCATGCAATATGGGAGAATCCCAACACGAACCTGTGGTAGAAATTGGCAAGGCCCAAGGAGCTTTGAATATTAGTGAGTGTGGTTGGGGTTGGACAGTCATAGATGACTTGGATTTTTGATGGATCCACATGTACACCATGTTATTCAACAATGCAGCCCAGGTAATAAACCATGTCCATGCCAAAGGATCATTTTCCCAAGTTGGCGTAGAGTTGGTGTTGCCGTAGGGTGTGCAAAACCAGTTGTATATGCTGGAAGTGTTCTGCCCAAGTCTTGTTGTAAATGAGGATGTCATCCAGATACACTGCTACAAAAGTATTGGGGAATGGTCACATTATATCATCCATCATCCTCATGAAAGTGGCTGGATCATTTTTCAAACTAAAGGGCATGACCAACCATTCAAAAAGACCTTCCTTTGACTTGAAGGTGGTCTTCCATAAATCTTCTTGTTCTATCCGGACCTGGTGGTAGCTAGACTTCATATCAATCTTACTGGAGTATTTGGCCCACGTGAGCTGATCAAGGAGGTCGTCGATTTGAGAAATCGGGTACCAGTTTCTGACCATGATTTTATTCAGGGCCCGATAATCAATGTAGAGTTGCTAGGTTCCATATTTCTTTTGTACCATCACTATTGGGCTCCCACAAGGTGATGAGTTGGGACAAATTTTCCCCTTGTGGAGCAGTTCTTAGATCTACCACTTAATCTCCTCATTCTTTAACAGAGATCAACGCTAGACTGGCTCGTTGGGAAACAGTGTGTTGGGGGTCAGATCAATGGGGTACTTGACCTAATAGTGTAGAGGTACCCTGGTAGGTGAGGAGAAAATATATGAGTATTCTTCCACGGCCATATCCACTTGTTTTTGTTGTGTGGAGAGGTTGGTCGCGGAGACCTTGGATGTGGTTGTGATATTTTGTTCATTATAAGAGAGAATCATGAAGAATACAAACTTCCCTATATGAGAGATGACCTTTCTGCATTGCTTGGCAGAGATCAAGGAAATAACACTAGGTGGGATTGCCTCGGGTATCCTGTACAAATGTTTTTTTCAAAGTAATAATAACACTGCAAGGCCTAGACTCATATACAACATAATGTTTCCATAAATACAGTTGGCCCAAAATAACATTACAAACTTCGAGAGGGGAAACATCACACAATACCTCGTCTTTGAAGGGATTGATGTCACATGATAGGCGACATTGTTGGATAACGTAGATGTCGCTTCCTTGGCAGATCCATCCGATGGTGTAGGGTTGTGGGTGTGGTGTTTTCGGCAAGGAGAGTCGCTTAACAACCTTTGTTGAGATGAGGTTCTTTTTTCTACAATGTTATGCCAGGGGCCCTTATGAAAGTTGCACCACTTCCTGGTATCCTTCTTTGTCTTTATGGTGTCCTTATTTTCTTGTAGCCTAGACTAGTTGTCCTGAGGCTATCCATGTTTTCTCTGTCCTTTGTTCTACGGGTTGGGCCTCCCTTTCCTGGATTTTGCTGTGAGGGGTTCCCAGGCCCAAATTGCCATGTCTTTTGTTTGATATTTTGCTCGATTTTGATGGCATATCAGTAGGTCATGCCCAAGGATGAGATGTCCAGAAACTCCATTTCAGCCTTGATGTATCTATTCATACCCATGCGATACATGAGCACTGAATTTCGCTCAGAATATTTAATACCCAGCTTGGTGCACAAGGTATGGAAGATATTTGTGAACTTGGGCACCACTTGGTCTCTTTCATGTTGCAACGTGGTCCTTTTTGTGTACAGGTTGTCATAACTTCCAATAGGGTAGTATTGTTCATTAATAACATCCTTGAGGGACTCCCAGGTGATTGCGACTGTAAATAATGAGGGTTCCTCTGTTTCCTTTTGCTCACAGAAAGTTTCCCACCAGTCTTTGACATGGGGGACGACTTTGAGGAGCACAAAAGTAATCTTTTCTCTATTCGAGAAGTTATAGAAAGAGAAATACCCTTCTAGAAAATTCAACCATTTGTCTATTGTATCTCTGTCTATTTGAACTTCAAATATAGGAATATCGAAGTTGATTTGTACCTTGAAGGTGGCGACGGCTCCATTTGAGGAAGATGCATCTCTTATTGGTAGACACCGAAGGATTTGTGCAAAACTATCCATCATCTCATTCCTCTATTGCATGAGGGATTCCTCGAGAAACATTTTGAAGGGATATCATGTCCCTTCACCTTTCTTTTCTTCTATCATGAGAGGTTGTTTGGGCATGCGAGAGATTTTTTCCTCAAGAGAAACAAGCTCGAGACCCAATTCTTTGTACCCTGACCTCATTGGGGACATGCATTAAGAACAACAAGGAGAAGACATCTCTGATACCAGTGATCCAAAATATATTTGCAGAATGAAATGAATATAGATTATTATCAAAATATTATTAACACAAAATAACATATATACAGTAAAACTGGTTTCTATTCAATAAGGAAATAAGTTGAAACTGTAAAATTCAGCGGAAACAAGCTTGTTAGAATGGTGGTGGCTTATCACTGAGAAGAGATGTGACGACTGCACTCATTCGCAAGAAGATGATTAAAATGAAGCTCTGAAGGCCTTTTTACAATAAACAAGAATTTCAAAAACCCTAGACATCCAAAAAACCTAACCCTGGGAGATGAAGCATCAAAAGTCATGTGGGCCCCGTTTGGGTAAGTTAGTACATCAACTTCCCGGGGTCATAAATTTTGCATACAATCTCCATTTTAGGCACACGATAGCCTATTGGAAAGGTCTATTCAAGGAATAAATTTTTTGTGGTTATCTATATAGGTCATTTTGACTGTGGCGATCCCTAAAAAGCGTTGTTTAGGGCCTCAAAACGACCCTGCAAGTTAGGGACCCGAAAACTAGGGAAAACTGTCAAACTGGAAAACTACCAAAATAAGCCAGTTGGAATAGGTGGGAGGCCACCAAAATCCATCTGGATCAATCTGTTAGAATGCATGCATAGACATAACATATGAATGAACCTTAATAATAATAAATTGAGTAATCAGTTTAAGGCATGAGAAAGATCAGCTACAATCCCAGATACCCACTATTTCCTAGACTACATGCACCTCAAATTTACAGTCACCCATAGAATGATCTCAGGTGAGACTGAGCAGTACATTCTATGAGTTTTGTTTCCTTATGGTTTCCGAGGAGGGTCGATAGTTTTAGAGGGTTTTTTTGGAAACTTGTTCATATCTGAACCTAGGTAATCCCAAGAGTACAAAGAGGAGAAGAGAGTAATAAGAAACAAATGGTTTTGTTTTTGACTGGAACTACATGGGATTGAGTGAATGGGATCCGTAGAAGAAGCATGTGGATAATGAAGATATAAAAATGGATTGTTCAGATCGTGGAACCCAACGAAGGAAGAGAACGAAAGATGGCTGAAAACAAAGGAGCTAGAATTTGCACAGAATGATAACAAAGACCCTAAGTTAGAAAAATATGTGCTTAGAGCCCTACATGAGGTATTTTTATGTGATTTCCCACATGTGTTATAGGAGTGGCTATTGTGGCTGAAATAAAACCACCCTACAAATCGAATCAGACAGATCAAGTGGAATCCTGTGGGGATCATGCAGTTACAACAAGTTACCAAGAAATTCACATTCACAGTAGATTTCTATTTAGACAATATTGTTGCAGGGTTTATCAAAAAATTTGTAGTAGACACCGTGAAGTATTATAGCACAACAGAGCAATATTTTCTAAAGGGACCTAGAGGTAGGTATTTCAGATCCTTGGATACTTCAATCAAGATCTTATTGTATAACAAAGGTGTAATGACTATGGAATTAGATAGCCAAACTTCCCTGTGTGCATGGGGGAAGGGGGGAAGCACTGACAAGAGGTGGAGAAATGAAGGAAGAGATGGATAATGGAAAGAAGGAGGAGGCCATGGACCCAACCATGATGGAGGAAGATCATATCAAACAGATCATGGAAACAACTGGAAATATGTGTAGTGGTGTACCCTACCAATATAAGATGAATAATAAGAAGAGAGACATAGCAGATAGAGGGGGGTTGGAAAGTGATGAAGAAGAGGAAGAGGATCTCTAGGATGTGGAGAATATTGAGGAAATCCTGCATGAAACATATGAAAAGAATACAAGAGGTCTAAGGGAAAGAACATAAGGCATAACTCCTATCCATGTCAGTGTCAGTTTGGAACCCATAACCCCATGTGCCACTAATGCACCAGAAAGAACAACACCATTCAGACAACTGAATTTTAGTGGAATAAAGACAACAATAAGTACATCCAAACAAGGAGCAACAGTTGGAGGATTTAGGTCAGGAAGTAGTAGTCAAATATCTACACTGCGTGGAGGTAGTAGTTCATCATATTTCAAGATGGAGGGACATGATCCCACCATTAGGTTACTATAATTTTGGGGAGAGGCATCTTTGGACCCTAAAAATCATATATTCATCTACGAGAAGGTATAGGAAGAAAAACAAATCACAGATGAGGATACAAAACTTGTGCAGTTAGCCATCATGCTAAGAGACAGTGTACTGGATTGGTACATGAGTCTAGTTGTAAACAGTCCACCAGGAACAACAAGGACAATTGCAAATGTGAAGAAGCTATTGATAAATGAATTTCATAAGCCTAGTTTAGAAGATCAGTACATGAATGAGATGATTGAAATCAAACAGAAACCAGGTGAGTTTGTTTGGTAGATTGATCATAGGTTCAAACGGTTGAAGGGAAAGTTGAAGTATGTCATGACTGATATGCAACATAGAAATGTCTTTGTGAATTCACTGTTACAACACTTGAAATACCCATTAAGACAACAAAAGTTTCAAACTCATGAAGAGGTGTTGCAGGAAGCCTTACAACTAGAAGAGAATTAGTATCAGAAAACAAATCCAGCAATAGAAGAGCTAAAGGAGGATCTGAAGAACCTCATATTTCAATTGAACCAGAATAAGGGCAAAGAGAAAAGAGAAGTTGTTTGGTGTACCACATGCAGGACATAAGGACACCACAAGAATGAGTGCCCAACTTTCGCACAATAAATGGAAACAGGGATACCAAACCCTTTGCCAATAGGAGGACCATGGTGCAATATCTTTAAAACACACATGCATGATCCATATCATTGTCTAATAATGCAAAAGTACCATAAAGTACCCAAGAATTCATACTACAACTTTTGCAAATCAGCGGGTCATGATGACAAAGATTGTAGGACAATGGACTTGATGAGAGAAATAACTTCGGATACATATAAGGTGTAGGAACAAATAATGATAGGGCAAGTTGCACCACAGTTAAACCAGGTACCACCTCCATATAATAATGTGCAACAGTGGTACAACAATACACAACCATAGTATAACATTGTGTAGCCTCAGTATAACAACACGCAACCACAATATAACCCAGTGCAGTATAATCAGGTACCTCAGTACAACACACCACAAGGAGATTGAGGTGGATATAGAGGTGCAAGATGAGGTAGAGGAGGATTTGGAAGAGGCAGAGTTACAATAGTGTGCCACAACTGCTAACAACAAGGACATTATGCAAGGGAATGTGCACTTCATCATGCAACATGTATGTAGTGTCGCGCATCAGACCATGACACAGAATATTGTCTGACATTATTGGAGAAGATCCAAGATAAGACTTATCAAAACAATCATAATGTTCAGTGGATCTATGTAGAATCCAGGGAGGATGGAAGAAATATCAACATAGTCATGCGCGAAGAAGCTAAGATAGGACCTCACGCAGTAAGACAGGACCTAGTGCAACAACAATGGGTGAAGAAGAATATTGAATCACAAAAGCAGTTTGGTGCGGGAAAATAAAAAGAAACATTCAAGGAAGCTAGACAGGAATTCGTAAAACAAGATGTTGTGTCTACATCAGCGGCACAACATACTCAAAACGTACCAATGTACGAGATGACTTAATCAATGGATCACACAATTGAAGCACCACCTTTAGTGCAAGTAAGTACCATAAATACTTTTCTGCAATCCTATGTTAAACTACTAAATGATCCATCATCTGTTAAAGTTTTCCAAAATATGTTAGAAATATGTAACACAGAGGTAGAGGGGAAGTTAGAGTAGAAAACAGTCAATCACCTCAATACAAGAAGGAGGACAAGCAGGGAATTCAAACTGAATGCTAACATTGAAGATTTCAACATGGGGGATATTGTATTGGATTTAGGTTCTCAGGTAAATGTGTTACCCAAGAAGACATGGCCGTGTATGGGAGAGCCCACACTAGGATATTCACCTGTCCAGATGAATTTAGAAAATAAACACAACGTTCTACCAATCAGAAGGCTTGATGGTATGACAACAGATTTGGATGGAGTGCCCACTAAGGTAGACTTTGAAGTGATGGAAATAGTGGATGGCACAACACCTTATCCAACATTGCTTGGATTGGATTTGGAAATTGATAACCAGGCCATAATCAGATTGAAGACAAGGAAGATGACATTCAAATCATGAGAATACAGAGTCATTGTGACATTAGATCCATCAGAAGGAGAAAGGTTTGTAGATCCCACTTTCTTAGATCTGGAGGAAATAAACCAGTTGTACAGAACCACCGCGTGTAAAGAATATTATGTCAACCCAACTACAGATGGGGTACTCAGGGAGAGGAGCATCACATCATGTGTTTATGATTCAAAGATAGGTTTAGACAATTGGCAGTAGATATTACATGAAGTTTCCATAAGAAGGTGCACAAGAATAGACTGTGCAGTAAGATGGGTTGGCACAAAGATAAGAGAACCTCCTAGTTTTCATGGGGTAAATGACTTAGAAGAATTTTTGACCAAATATGAAGATGAAGTGTTAGTGAATCATAGGCTCTTATCCCTAGACATTGCACTCAAGGCCACACTTGCAAGATGGTGGGGTGGGCACAAGGAAACAGTTAAGGACTAGTACCAATGTAAGCGACTATTATGCATTAGATTTGGCACAGAGCAGGGGAGAAATAAAATACATAGATATGATGAATAGGGGACACTAGCAGAACATTTAGAGAAATGAAAGACAAAATGGAGGATGACACCACCAAAGTAATTTCCTCATCACTTCATCCATACATTGGAAGTAATTCCAACAAACTTGTATGTAGACCAGGAAATGCGCAAAAACACTGCAGAATGGACAACATTACAACATAATTTTATTGTAACCTTCTCATTTTAACATGAGAACCCCAACATTGATTCAACACTAAAATATATAAGAGGGTGATATTTATTGATGAACCAGAGGCTGCACTCATGACATAATACCAACAATAGAACAGGAAAACAGGCAAAGAACTATTGTCATGCTATCATGTGGAAGAAGAAGCACCAGATGAAGATGACCTGCACAATATTCATATTATAGAAATTGAAGGAGAAAGAGAGGTGGAAGGTCCATATTTGGAATCAGAATTATTTGATGCACCTATCAAAGTGAAGAAAGTCAACATTGGGACAAATGATAATCCTCAAATGGCAAGCATTGGAGACTATTGGGATGAACAAACAGTGGAAATAATAATAGAGTTATTGCACGAATACAATGACCTATTCCCAATGAAATTTACATAGATGAAAGGAATATCAAGAGAGATAGGAGAGATGAATATACCTCTCAAACCTAAGGTCACATCTATCAGATAGATACCTTATAGACTAAATCCAATAAATAAGCAGAAGGTGAAAGAAGAAATTGAATGAATGTTGGAAGCTGGTATCATAGAATCAGTGGAGGAATCTAAATGGATAATCCCTATGGTAGTTCAAGCGAAGAAACAAGTGGGGATAAGGATTTGTGTATATATGAGGAAACTAAATGATGCTTGCCTACATGACCCTTTCCCTACACCTTTTATAGATGAATTCCTAGAGAATGTGGGAGGCCATGAAGCATATTCTTTTACAGATGGATTCTAAGGCTACCATCAGATCAAGACAACCCCATAAGACAAGTATAAGACTACTTTTTCCATAGAATGGGGATCCTACCAGTACACATTCATTCCTTTTGGGATGAAGAATGCACCAACCATTTTTTCAAGGGTAGTAATAACTTCTTTTAAGGAGTTCATACACCAGGTTTTAGAAGTGTATCTGGATGATTAGACTATATATAGTCTATTAAAAGACCATGTGGAAGTGATAAGTATGATGTTGGCAAGATGTAGGCATTTTTAGATATCATTGAATATTAAGAAGTGCATATTTGGGACACCTTTTGGAATATTATTGGGCCATATAGTATGTAAACAAGGCTTGCTGGTAGATCCTACCAAGATTATAGTTATTAACAATTTACAAACACCAAAATCAATGCGTTAGTTAAGAGCAACACTAGGACATACATGCTACTATAGAAAATGTATAAAAGGGTATGCACAAATTACTATGCCAATGGAAAAACTGTTGAAGAAGGATATCAAATTTCAATGGAATGAGGATTTTCAACAAGGTTTGGACACCCTAAAAAAAATATGGTCACAACACCTATCCTAGTATTACCAGACTGGGAAAAGACATTTGATGTGCATGTAGATGCATCAACCATAGGACTTGGAGAAATCCTGACACAACCGAGAGAAGGGGATTCAGACCATCCTATAGCATTTGCAAGCAAAACAATGTCAAAATCAGAGTAGAACTACAATACTACAGAAAAAGAAGGCCTAGCTATGGTCTATGCACTTCATAATTTCAGACATTACTTAATGGGAAAACACTTTAAGATGTTCATAGATCAATCATCCCTCAAATATTTATTCAAAAATATAGTGTTGGGGGGGAGGATATGTAGATGGTTGTCAAGGAAGCTGAATGTAGGACCTGAGCATCTGTCAAGGGTCACTAATGGAGATGAACCTACCAACTTGGAAGACAACTTCCCTGATGCGCAGTTGTTTTCAGTACAAATAGTTGATGAATATTTTGTTGATATCATTGAATATTTGAGCACATGGATTGCACCACAAGAATTTAGCACTATGCAAAAGAAGAATATGGTAGTCAGACCTGCATACTATCAACTGATTACATGACACTTATATAAAATGGGCGCAGACAACATTTGGAGAAGGTGTGTAGTAGAACATGAAATGCCTAGAATTTTGGCAGAATCTCATGAGGGAATAGTTGGAGGACATTATGCAAGAAAGTCTACCACGCATAAGGTATTGTGCACAGGACTATGGTGGCCAAAAATTCACAGATATGCCAAGGAATATTGCCATAAATGTGATGTTTGTTAGAGGGTTGGTAAACCTAGTAGAAGGGATGAGATTCCCCTGAGACCACAAGTAACTTTGCAGGTATTTGAAAAATGGGAAATAGACTTTGTTGGTCCAATCCATCCACCAACAAAAAGGTTAGGAGCGAGATATATCATTACTGCGACGAAATATTTAAAAATATGGGCATAAGCACCACCAATCAAACACTACAAATCAGAGACAACAACACACTTCCTCTTTGAGAAAGTGATCACCAGATTTGGATGCCAAAGAATCTTGATGAGTGAACAAGGCACTCATTTCATCAACAACACTATCAAGGCTATGACTGAGGAGTTTGAAGTCTATCACCAGAAGAGCACACCTTACCATCCTCAGGAAAATGGAATAGTAGAAGATTTCAATAAGATCTTGGAGAATGCTCTGACAAAGATCTGTAATGTCAATAGGGATGATTGGGATTTGAAAATACCAGCAGTACTACAGACATATAGGAATACATGCAAGAAGTTGACAGGACATACACCATTCATATTGTTGTATGGGCAAGAAGCAGTAGTACCATTATAATTTATGATACCCAGTATGCACGTAGCAACAATTACCAACATGACATAAAGAGGTGCAGTAAAGGAAAGGATAAATAAACTAATGGATATGGAAGAGAATATGATTCTAGAAGGATTTCACCAAGAAGTACAGAAAGCAATGGACAAATCTTGGCATGACAAACATATCAAGAGGAAATTTTTTAAGGATGGATACCTAGTCTTTCTCTATGACAACAAATTTTTGCAACATCCTGGTAAATTCATAATGAATTGGTTAGGGCCCTATGAATTCAAGACTGTCAAATATGGGGGATCTGTATAGCTAAAGGATCTGGCAGGAGCAAAGCTAAAAGGAATGATCAATTGGATTTGACTGAAACTATACAAGGATAGTCGACCTCCTAGCACTTAAAAGTTACAACACAGTAATAAGAACATGTACATAGTGTATTATAGTAGAAGTTAGGAAAGAAAAGTGACAAAAATATATAAAAAGGAGAAAAAGAGGGAAAAAAATACAAAAATACAAAAGAGAGAAAATACAAAAAAAAAAAAATGGGGAAAAGTTGCGCACAGTAACTACTACGACAAACATCAGAAGACAACACAGTAAAAAGTGAACTTGGCACAAATGCACACAAAAAATAAAAGTGAACATAACCCAGTCTATAAAAGGCGGAAAAGTGTATAGTTATTCAACACTTAGCAAATTTTGAAGCTTAGAGTGAGAAAGAGAACCTATGCCCTAGTTTCCAATCGACAAAGTAGCAATCCGAGATTGTGATAGTTTCAAAGGATGACTCCACCAAAGTTTGGTTCACCGGGATAGTTTTTCAGGGTCACTCGACAAGGCCAAAGGTGCAAAGAGAGGATGCATCAACCAGAGAATATAGTCAAGCTTGAGGATGTGACAACCTTGGAACCAGAATTGATTAGCTTGAGGCAGGTTGAGGAAGAGATCCCTACAACGCAGCAACGAGATATAGGGCAGAGCTCTAGGACCGAAAATGGGGGTTCAAACCCTAACCCCAAGGTGCATGCAATATCGGAGGACACAGTGGGACCACGACAATCCCTAGCACAAGATGAAGTACTGGTCGAGAACATAATCGAATGGCCAAATTTAGTTGGGGAAGAAGAGGGAACAGAAGCAACAGAGGCATGCACATCTGTTACAGGACAGAAAAGAAAGACCCCTGATAGTATGGAAATTACCCTTCCATTTCTTCCAGACACAGTACCCATTGTCGATGACATGTTGGGGAATGTACCAAAATTGAGGTACACAGACCATGACATCCGAGACACAGAAAAATTTCCAGAATTGGCCGAGGAAAACTATTTGATCAACATAGGGGAGAATGGACCCCTAGCAAGGACAATCCTAGAGTCTGTGTAGTGGATTACAGGGTTGTATAACTCAAGTATAATGAACCTCTTTGATATACCACATTTTGGCCGCGGTAAGAATGTCGGTTTGTGCATCAAGAAGCTAGTTGCCCAGGTCCATGGAGGCATCCTTTGCATGGAAATACTAGTACATATCATTGTGGCATTAATTTCCAAGATAATAGGATTACCTATAGTCAGCGTACAACCCAAGGACTCCTTAGAAAATAAAGTGTGCGAGAAATAACTAGCGGAATATGTGAAGGTGTAGTTTGGCATGACCAAGGGAAATAGAGGCATCATCATCAAAGAGATCAATGACAATGCAACACAATTCACCAGCAAGCTAATGGCATGAAAGTTGATAAGAAAATTCTGTAGAGAGTAAGCTCCAGTAGGATTGATAGCAGTAGCAGTGCATTGTGTGAAGGGGATGATGTTCAGCTGGGCACCGTATCTACTGAACCAATTCTTACTTGACTGTCACCATGCACATGACAATGGAACTGAATTCCATTACTCCTTGCTGATAATATTGATAGCTATGGTAGGGTGGCAGGAGCCCAAGTTCTCTGCATTCTTAGACATAATGGGAAATTTCTACGCGACTAGGTATGAGTCTCTTTGGAAAGAAAAAGATAACAAAACGCAGTAGGAAAACAATATTGTGTTTTCCATGATGTTAGAAAAAATCCAATAGTGCACTACAAACATATGGCACATACCTATGGAGGTTACGCAGGAGATAGAGGGAATAGCTAAATTAAAGGCATATCGGTATCACATATGGATCCAATCTGCAAAGTAACCCAAGAAGGAATGGCTAAAGATCCATTATTACGTCATGAGGGAGAAAGTGGAGTGGATTATCAAGGATTTTCCTGCACAGTGGCAACTTCCAATAGAAAAAATAGCCATGAGGATAGGCACAATGCAGTCCTCCAATCCCAAAGAGACGACCGAAGTAGTCTCGTTAACCTGAACAAGTCGTCCAGCTGATAACACCAAGACAACCACAACACGAACTCTACCAAGTGGGAGTAGTGCGGTACCGAAAAGGCCAAGCAGAATGCCCACAATATAAGGAATAGGAATCCAACCACGAACTGGGAAAAATGAGACAACATAGGCTCCAAAGGAAACATGCCAAGGAATAACAATGGAGGTGTAACCTTCACAGACTGCAAGAAATCCCACATAGGGAAAAGACACGAGCAAGAAGAGGAAGTATGAGATAGAGGACCCTGACATCACCCTCACATGGGATGATGCAGAGCTCATCATAGATAAGGTCCAAGACAGGAGTGAGGAAGTGGTCAGGACTGTAGTGGCATAGAGGGAAGAGATTATGGCTAAGATCCTAGAAGTACATGACAACATTTAGAAACTACAGAGCCAGAAAGAATCAAAGGCCACTGTGCAGCCACATGAGAAGACATAGAGGCCATATCCATAGAAAGAGGGAGAAGATACAGTAAAGTTTTTCATCTAGGGTAAGGAAACATACACAATAACACACCAAATGATCAATCTCGATCAAGAAATAGTGCAGAAACCCTTGCAGGAGGTAGAACAACTTGAGGTGGTGATGATGCACATACCAATGAAGGCTTTATATGGGATACAAGACAGTGTCATGAAGGAACTACAGTCTAGGGACTGCGCAGATGCCACAAACCTAGAGGTGGGCATAGGAGTCGCAAAGATGCTCCAGATCACATGGGACTAGATGACTATGGAAAAGGAAGAAGAGAAGGAACGTAAAGATAGGATAGAGCATGGATTAACAGTGACATATAACTTAATCCAAAATAGAACACAAGCAGTAGAGCAAAGTACTATGGAGAAGATCAACCTTAGTGTACAAACAATCAATCAGTACCAGTAGGATATCAAGGAATTAAAATAAAAATTCAACCCCAAGACTCCCCCAGAGGTGAAGGAGCAGAGGAAACAAGAAGCTGAAAGTCAAATCGATGAGATGGAAAAACAAGTTAGTGCAACAATAGGATTGTTTGATAGAGCAACGCAACTTTGGACAGTGTTGGAGGAAGATGAGCAGGTCCAGTAGTGGGACTAGGAAGAAGGAAAAGCAAGCGTAGCAATACAATACCTCAAGCAGAGGCAGAAGATAATGAGTATCGCAGAGCTTCTGAAAGGAATGCAAGATATAAATAAGTTGGAGGAAAAGTTAAAAGCAACATAGATGCAAAAGTAGGAAAGACATGTGCATATGGAACCCCTTCAAGAGAAAGCAATGCAGATGATCATGCAATTGGAGGAGGAGAAGAAGAACATAGCACAATCAGAGACAGAGTGTGCATAAATGATCCAGGAGGATATCACAGTGCAAGCATTAGAAGCACTCACAGAGAAGACCGCCCAGGTCTAGGAAAGAGGAAGAAAACTTGTAGACAAGTTCCATATACTAACAGAGGCTGTCGAGGGAGCTTGCATTGCCTAGGTGGCTTGGGATGAGCCACATGTCAGTTTTGGGGGCCTCTTGGGCATAGGCCAATTTTGAGGAATAGTCCATTTTTGGAAACTAAAGCTTAATTTGGAAAAAGACAGTTGGCAGGAAAAGAAAAACACGTGAGGAAAACCCTCATGCAAAGGAGGAAAGCATGCAAGGAACACATGTAGAAAAACCTAACCACATTAGGGTTAGGGTTTTTGTAAGAGATTGTAATGGCTAATAAGTTGTAAATTAGTATAAATAAGTACCTAGGAGGTCTAGGTTAGGGATTGGATATACTATTCTATTTGGTTAGGAGAAATATTGTAAGATCTGATACCATTTTGTAATTTGTTGAGTTGTAGGAGAGTCAAGTAGTTAGGTCTTGAGGGTTATATCGCAGGTTGAGGATATTGGTGTGATCTATTCAGCCTCACAGAGGATTGTGGAACTTGTTACATGATTGTATGATCAGAATTGTAGTTCGCACGGTGCCATATTTTGTAGCAACATAATAAAAGAGCCTAAGAATCCAGATATTTGTGGACGTATCCTAGGAGGGGGTGAACCACAGTAACACATGTGTTATGTCTTGTGTTTATTGCATATTTACCTTCTGTAAGTAGGTAGAATATGAATGGATGAATGAATACTTATGTTATAACTATTATATGTTAGAACTTTTAGAATACATGCATAGACTTAATATATGAATGAACCTTAATAATAATAAATTGAGTAATCAGTATAAGGCATGAGGAAGATTAGTTATAATCCCAAATCGCCACTCTTTCCTAGACTAACAACACTTGAGAATTGCAGTCACCCATAGAACTATCTTGGGTGATATTGTGCGGTACATTACATGTGATGTGCTTCCTTCTGGTTTCCTAGGAGGGACGATATTTTTAGAGGATTTTTGGGAAACTTGTTTATATCTGAACCTGGGTCATCCCAAGAGTAGAAAGAGGAGAAGAGAGTAATAAACAACAAAGTATTTGTTGTGAAGGGAAAGAAGGAGATGATATGCAAGATGAAAAAGTCCCTATATGGTTTAAAACAATCACCAAGGATGTGGTATCAGAAATTTGATACTTATATGTTGGTACTTGGCTTCACAAGAAGCAAAGAGGATCATTGTGTGTATTTTAAATTAATTGGTGATCATTTGATTATTTGGTCTTGTATATGGATGACATGTTATTGATAGGAAACAACAAGGAGATTATCCATGATGTGAAAACTTAGTTGTCCTCTGATCTAAAAATAGAAGGATGACTTGTTATGCTATGCAAGCACCCCTACTTCATTAAAATAAACTTTACAGGACCTTGCTTCATGTGTATAAATATATGAAAGATAAACCTATGTGTTAAGTTCGTGCTTCTTCTTGTAAATGCTTATGTGTGAGCAAATGTTCTTGTAAATGGTTTAATATATACTTCAAATAAATACATAGCAACAATATTTGCAGCAAATAAACCATCAAACGCACAACAAGAACAACATGATAAAGGAGTTCACCCCCTCCGGGCTACATCTCCTTGAGCCTCCATAATGGACTTGGCTCTCTGGGATTAATTAGTCAAAAGTTATTTTACAAGCTGCTTATCAACTCCAATGGAAAAAAAAACTGTACCATTGAGATCAGAACACATAAAAACCCCAAAAACGACTAATATAACTCTGAAAACGGATCATGGCTCATCCGGGCATGACCTCTTCTACATGTGGCCATAAGCTTCCCTGAGCTTCTCTTTGGCAAAAACACCTGTAAAATTCCTCAAAATCCTTTGAAACCTGTCCCAATGTGTTCAGAGAATATCAATTAGCCAAAAATGATTATTCATTCACAGAAAACAAACATAGGCTCACCAAACCATGTCCTCCATCAAATAGGGCTTCAAGCTCCCTGAAGCTTCCTGGAACTTCAATGGTGAAAAACTTGTTGAAGAAGTCTTCAAATGGCCTTGAAAACAGCACCAATGGATCCAGCACGTCCAAAAACCCCTAGCTGGGCTTTTACGACACCTCAATCAACCAAACGATGAAGACGTTAGGCCTCCTCCATTTTCCTCCTTCAAGCTTTGCTGGAGCTGGCTCTACAAAATGCACCTCTGTGTGCATCAACCAAGAACATGCTCCAAAATGCGTTATAACCTGGCACCGGGTACAACCGTGCCAATGGTGCAAACCGTAGAACGGTTAGGGCGCCTCCATCCCCCAACCGCCTCGACACTCGAGCATATGGTGGCATAAAACCTCAGGCTATAATAAAAAGTGGTTAACACCGTTTAAAAACCGTTTGAAACCAAAACCGTGCGCATTTGTGTTGGCAACTTGTCGGATTGACTCCCAGTCATTGGTGTAACCAAATGCCCGTTGGCTAACGGACTTAACCGCGCCCTATCAACCACGCGCAAACAAAACTTTGGTTCATATAACACAAATAAACCGCGCGCTCCAGGTATAAACCAATGGTTATATGTAACACAAATTATAACCGTGGGTCAACAATTGTAAACCCCCACACACGCACCAAACATTGAAACATATATAAAATGTAATATAATATACGTGCGCCAAATATCCGGGTTTCAATATATACGTTATGGTCATATAGTATTGAAAAGACCATGGGCCGGGGCTAAGCCCCGGCCCGACCCCCTGCCAACGGTCCCAATACATGAGTTTAAAAATATGCAAACACATAGTTTTAACAAGAACCAATATGTGGCACAATGGTCGGGCAGCCAATGCGAAGTCGATATGCATGGAGGAGGTTGCCGGTTCGAATCCGGTCGACACAATATATTTTTAATCAACCCAAACAACCAATAACCGAGTGACACGTGGCGCCCACAGATTGGGCCACGTTTCCTCATACCATTTGCCGAGAAACAGACACGTGTCATCACGCTATTCACCAACATCAACCAATGAAAATGCACCACGTCAACTACCTGCCACATCACTTCTGCCATGTCAGCGCCACGCATGCTGCTGACATCATCTGACACGCGGGATGCTGATGTCACCCTGTGCCACGTGTCACCCTTCCAGTGGTGACACGTGTCACTTCAAGATTGGTCAAACCGTACGTTGAAAGTGACAAATATGCATGACAAGTGTCATTCCTTGGAGCCACCACGTGTCTTGTACGGACCTGTACAGACCTGCCACGTGTCCTGTACGGACTATACAGACAGGTACAGTCAGCATCAAATTTTTCCCTGTTTGGCTTGGCGAACAGATCACGATAACTTCTCCATACAGACTCTATTTGCGAAAGTAAATATACCGCCGGAATCAGGAAGACGAGACAGATGCAATGGCACCATTTTCATCACAATCCAAACACTTTGCAAATTGAGCAAATTTTTGCCCCCTGGTCCAGATTTTGATCACACCTTCCCACTGAAAGGCTTTTGGACCCACAAAAGCTTATATATATGCTTTCAAGTCATATCAAAATCTTTTCGACAATCACCTGAATACTCTAACATGCCTCGCACTGCAACTGGCTATGTCCTTCAACCACTACTCTCTGGCTGCTGCTGATCCACTGCTCTCTCTGTGCTTGGAAGAATGCCAACCTTCCCACTGAGAATCAAGTCCCTCATTCGAACTCTTTGGCGTCAAAAAATCAACTCTCCAATGGATGCAAAAACTTCCTGCGACATCTTATCACAGGGCAAGAAAACATCAATCTTGAAAACAAAGCATACAAGATTGAAAATGATGCCAACAAAATCTTTTGTTCTTCAAACAAACTGTCGCATCCCGTACTTTAGCAAAGCACATGGCGTTTACAAATCAACTTTCAAGTCAATAAACACCATCAACTAAACACAAGTCGAACAACATGATCGACACAACATAGTCATCAGAAAATCATCAACACCAATCGAGACTCATCTGAAACATCATGTCGACCTTTCCATAAATGCACACCTGACGCTGAAAAGTGCATTTACAATCAGAAAAGTGCAAACCTCACTTGGTCAAGAAATCCAACCATTTCTTACCAAACCAACTGAACGATGACTTTTGCCGCAGAACATCGTCCTCTTGTGAATCATCTTGACTCACATCAATGATGGAATCTCCACTTCCATTCTTGCCAATCTTCTTATCCAACTGCTTCTGAGGCTGTGGACGAATAGTTGGATGCAACATCCAACATTGGTCAACAAGA
>ML786145.1:58379-90387 GCA_009831015.1 Picea engelmannii
ATGTCTCAAGTAACTATGTAAAGCTCCAATGTATTTGAGTAAAGTTTCTTGAGAAGACAAATATACTCCCAAAACCAAAGCTCTTCTCCTAAATTCTTGAGTAAAGCTTTGCACATTTTTCCCTTTAGCTTGTCTAAAATTTTTCCAATCCATAGTATCTTTTTGCATATATGCCAATGGGTAAAATTATTTATTAATTGCAACAATAAAATCGTTCCAAGAGGTTAAAATTTTACCATGTTTCTTCATGTCCTCTTGAGTCTTGGCTTCCCACCAAATGGGTGTTGCACTATCCAATCTTAAAGTATAAAGATGAATCTTAGTTTCATCATCTTGAATTTTTTGTATCCTACAATACACCTCAATCTGACGAATCCAGTTATCTAATTTCTCAGCATTTACCCCCCCATTGTACATTGGAAATTCAAATTTAATATTAGGTATTAACAAAGGAATTTGTGGAGGAATTTTACCATGCCCCTTTGGAGAATTTGGAAGAGGCTGTGAACTAGTAGAAGAAGAGGAAGATGGAGGTGAGGGAGGTGGAGAAGCACCATTCCCTCCATTTCCATTTGGAGTTTTATCACCACTGTCTACCTTGTTCTTTGAAGGGTTGGAGCCTTCACATTGCAACCTTGTATTCCTTTCTTCCATCAAGACTTTCATCATTTCTCTCATTTCCATGAAATCTTTTCTAAGATCTTTATCTTCTGTAGGAATATTTTCATGACTCTCTTCATGGGCCATACTTAGTGAATGCCTCCTTGAATCTTGAGGTGATGATATAATTTTTCTTATTGAAGGATGAGAACTTGGCTCTATAAGTTGACCTTCTCCTCTTGTGAGTTTCAACCTAGTGAGAATTAGAAAAAAAAACACTTGCAAAATAATCAAGCCTTCAAAAACCTAATCTCTGATACCAACTTGATCTGAAAATGATAAAGGCTTGTATTCTTGAAAATATTTGCAAGTTTTAATTCAAGTGCTCTTATGAAAAAGGATCAATTTGCAAACACATTTTTTTATAGAAATTACACATTCAAGATGCAGATAATAAGCAGAAAATAACAGTGAATAGTAAACACATAACACAACAAATGATAAAGGAGTTCACCCCTCTCTTGGGCTACATCTCCTGGTCCAGCTTCCAATGGATCTTTTATATTATTTGCTCAAAGTACTAAAATATGTGATTTACATTGCTCAAAATGCCAAATATATGGCGCCAATGGATTCAGAACGTCCAAAACCCCCTAGCTGGGATTTTTCGGCACCTGATTTGGCCAAAAATTGAAGAAGATAGGCTTCCTGGAAGTTCCCCTTCAAACTTGTTGTCTCTGGATCACCAAAATGCACCTCTGTATGTCCAACCTAGCACACACACTCATTTCCGTGATAAAAACTAGCACTAGGCACATAACTGAAAACCGTGCAAACCGTAGGATGGTTAGGGAACCTAGCCCCTAACCGCCAAACCGTTGGGCATATGGGTCATATGAACGTGCGTAATAGGGCTAAGTCCCAAGTTAAATGGTAAAGCGACAAGTTTCGGCATGGTTTTAACCATTGGCAACATTAACCCCCGCAAATTTAACCATTGGTCATATGTATTAACAATACAACCACAGTTTGACTCCGTTTGAATTTTGCATGTGCGAGGTGGTGGTTATATGGTAATCCACATGTGGCCGGGGGCCGGGGCTTAGCCCCAACCCGGACTGCGCCCAAATCAAAACAAAATGAAATTAAAATAATTTTAAAACCATATATATGTTAAGAAACAATGGTGGGCACGCCGGTTGGGTGGCCCTTCCCAAAGCTATACCCCTGCCCGGAGGTCGCGGGGTCGAATCCTGCTGACTACACAAATTTTAGCCATTGCCTAGGTGACACGTGGCAGCCCTTGCTTGGGACACGTGTCACCAATCCATTCTCCACAAATATGCCACGTGTCAAGAAATGATTCGACCATACAACTATTAACTATCTTCCAACTCATCCCTGCCACGTCAACAACCGTACGGATTGTACAGTCAACAATTTTTTTTTTTTGCCTATTTGACAATTTGAACAGAACACGATATATCACTCATATGACATCTGTTTGAACCTGTTCAAGTTGCGTTGGGTTCATGATGACGAGGCCTACACACCCATTTGATTTGAAGCGATTCTGAGCACTTTGAATTTTGAGCAAAATTTGATCCCCTGGATCACTATGATCCAAGCATCGGGAGAGGAGTTGATGGAAATCAAGGCATGGCTAGAATTGCCTTTCTTGGAATTCAAATCTTCTGGATTCTTCTTCTTGGTGCCCTCGGGGATGTGATATGCAAGGTTGTTTTGTTGAAGTATTTGATACATCAGATCCATTTTTTTTTGCATGCATGCAGATTCTGAATGGAATCCTTTGTGACAGTACGTGCATTTCTCTCCTTTTCTTCCCTTTTCCCCTTTAGATCTAGAGTCATCGGTGAAGGGATTTGTGTACCCTTCCTTATTTGGATGTGCATGAGATTTCCAATTATATTTATCTTTAGATTTATGATATTTTTGGCTGCCATCATGCACAATGAGTGCATGCACCCTTGGGCCTTTGATTGTGCCCATGTTGATGAGATTGGTTTTCTCTTGTGTCGGGGATTCAATAAAGTCCTCAAGAGAAGGCATATTCCAGGTGGCTCCAGAGGTAAATCTGACAAAATGGAATGTGGATACGAATACAGAGAATTTAGTACCAATCTTGGAGAGAATGGTGAGAACCATTTGTTTCTCCTCCTTCGATTTATCAACCCCGCAAGCTTTGAGTTGCGACAGTAAATCCTTGAATTTTGTAAAGAAATCTTGGATATTGTCGAATATTTTTGGACCCAATGTGAGAAGATCCACCTCCATCACGTGTCCCATTATCTCATCCTATTTTCCAAATATCCCTTCCAAGGTGGTCCAGGATTCATTGGGAGTCTTACAGGAAGATATGTAAAAAGGAGATCGGGAGAAATAAGACTACAAATTGTTTCGAGTGCCTCATCCATGTGATTTAAGTACTTGGATTTTTCTATGGCTGATGTCAGCTCTATATATATATTCAAGGTTAACCTGTACAAACCTATGGTTCGGAGATGTATTTCTATTTTATCCTTCCATGCAAAATAGTTGTAAGGTGTAAGAATGAATTCTTTTTAGATATCCATCTTTCCATTGTCTTCAATCTTTTATACATGCAAAAAAATTTTGGTGTAGATTTTCCTTAGCAGTTTGTTGTCTTTGATACCATGTAAATGTGTTGAACCTGCACATAATAGATCTATATAAACAATAATACATACATTTGCAGAGAGAATTGGAGAAAGAAGAAGAAGGAGAGAAAGAATGAAAGAATTATCATTAACTGTTTGAATAAATGAATAATTTACACATGATATACTCTGTATAACTCAATAAGTGCACACTAGAGGAGAACCAATGCACCATAGTGGTTTTCTAGAGTGATATGGACACACACCAATAGTTACGGGAGTGAACTTCCACCTAGCCTAGTCTCTCAGGCAGTTACAGGAGTGAACTTCCACCTAGTTGAGTTAACTAGTCACTAGTCTTCAGTTAACTGACTGAACAAAGAGTAGTGAGGAGTTAACTCAGGGAATAAAGGTTAATGCACTAGTCTGGTGATGATCCCAAGGCAAGGTCTAATTATCATGGTGATGATCCCAATGTTTCATGGTGATAAAACCAATGCAACATCTAAACTCAACTCAACTAGTCAAACTAAAGTGTCAACTGAAAGAGAATATTCTTCAGGTGGAATATTCTCCCCTAAAATATAGGAGACTGGATAATGACTAATTATGACTAATAAAGAAGGAATAACCTTAGGAAAAATAAATCCTAGGTTTGTGTGAAGTAACTCCAACNGGGAGGGGGGGTGGGGGGGGGCTAGGCCCCCCTGCACAGGGGTTTGGGGGAAGCGCCCTCGAAAAACGAATCCTTGGTTTTGGTGTCCATTTTTGGGCGGTCCTTGGTTTTCATGTCCATTTTTGGGCGGTTTTTTGGCACATGGTTTTTCGCTGGTGGTTTTCTATTTCCATTTAAGGAATTAGGGTTGATGACTAATCCAATTCATTGGATTAGGGTTTTGGATGTCATTGGCTCCTATATGTATATTGTATTATAAAAAATGTATGAGTGAATGATATAGAATATGTTGGTTTTCCTGGTTTGGGTTTCTAGGGGAAAAATCTCTGTGTAATGTGTGTATTTTCCATTGTGTTTTTTTTGTTCTTTTATTGAAAATATGTTTGCAGTAAATTATTGTACAAGGCTAAAATCTACATTGGATAGCATCCATGCAACTTACATATTAACTCTACTAGCATAAGATATGAGCTTAATGAGAGTATTTGGTAAGTTAGGGGGTTTATCCTCAAAGGAAATGAAATGGAATAGTTCTAAAGGGGAAAAACATGGTTTGCAATGTCTATAAAAATTAGTTTAGCAATCTACAAAATTGCAACCTTATGTGTGTGTCAATATTTAATCTTATTTGAGAGAATATCTACCATCCAAGGATCCCATAGGACAATTAATGGTTAAACTACTTCTTTTTACATTGGAGCACTACAGGGGATGAATTTCTTGAGGCTATGTATAGAAGATAATGGAATCTTGAACTTGTGTTGCGTCTGGCTAAGATGAAGAAGATTAATGATAAATGAAGAATGGGTGAGATTCTTATAAGCTAGAAAAATATGGTGGTAGGTCTGTGGTTATGTTTGTATTCTTGAACATCATGGATTGGGTTAAGTGATATTAGAGACCATAAGTGTTTCTTTGGAATTGTAGTCGCATAACTTGACTTAGGGGTAGAATCACAATGGATTCTTATAGTTGGGTAGAGAATTGATCCTTTATCATTAATTTAGTGGATAAATTCATGAGAAAAGTAAGTGGTTATATTTGTATAGATGTTGAATGCATCCATGTTGTATTTCATCCATTAAATTCCTTAAAATTTGTTTCTTATGTGATTTATAATAATGAAATGGACAAAGGAGGTGGGTTTCGAGCACATTACATGTTGTAGGGGAAAAAACACATAAGTTTCTTGCTTCTATGTTAATGGATAATGCATCATTTCTTACTATAGTATATGATTCATTTATCCATTCCACACAAATTTATTAATAACATAAATAAAGTTATATAAATTAAGATCTTATAAGGTAAGCCAAATCTAATAATTCAAATGTTATGGTCTGTGTTTTAATTCAAAATAGCATATGAGGGTCTAGGGTATCATATTTTTATTAACAAGTATTAGACTACATGTGTATGTGATTATCATATAAGGAAATACATGAGAGTTATATAAAGTATTGAACAATACTAATTCCACATCTAATGTGTGATATGCAAAAGTACCTGCCTCCAAGATATTTCAATGCATAAGAGCACTACCTCATACACCTAGATAAGGAGGTTGAAATATGTGGACTTACGCATTCAAAGTCAATGTGATTTGATGCAGACCCCCAACCCTTGGGATGAGATCTGCATAGGATCGTTCTAATTCTCCTCTGAGTCGAATTGACTCTCCAATTTCCCTACGGGAAATCCTCACAAACACAAGAGTGTATCTATAGGTCCTTCCTGAAAAATTTTCCCTGTTGAACTTAACTCCAGGTGTGAGCCTTATTCTTCCATACAACCACGACCTGGTCCTTGCACAAGGGCCTTTCGCAACTCGCATTTTCGTGGGTCGAAGACCCTTGAATTTTCTTCACCAAATGCTGATACCCGAGATGCGATGCGATATGGATCCTCCTTGCTAGTGCCCTCCATGCGTAACCATCGACTAGAGCTAAGCACTAACCTCACTCGCAACTCACGAGTTCGCTAGTTGAAGGGTTGAACCTCCAGGCCCTTCTTTCATGAGACTCTGCGACGTGAAAGTCAGAGAAGACTTGAATCCTTCATCACTTCTTGCGGCTCGCAACTTCGCAAGTTGGTTTGTTGAGCCTTTGTGATCCTTTCTTACGAGAACCCAAAGCACGAGAAGTCAACAGGGTGTTTACCCCCTCCCAGGCGACGAGTGTCCACGTGTCAACCACATAGTCCCCACTTGATGGACGCGCCACATGTTCGCTCAAGACCTCGGCCCTTAGTCCTTCACGACTTCTATAGTCGAAACTGATTCCTCCCAACCTCCTAAACCCCGATACACGATATAACGAAGAGGTTCTGATCCGACAGTTATTTCTACTTCTCGCTACTCGGGAGTTCGCGCAACCAAAGGATTTGGTCTGCCCTCTGAACTCATGAACCCCGAGTTCGAAAGAATGATCCAACAACCTAAACTGAACACAATTGATGGTCTTCGTTGATCCTTGACACTAGAGTGGTGGGTTCGTTCAACTCCTAACCACCCTACAACTTTACTGGATCCTACGGTCCCCGCAACTTCGCGAATTCTCCACTGAGAATTTTGACCATTCGATTCCTTCCTCTGAATCTTTGGCCCAAATTGACTCGACGTTATTCCACCTGAACTTAACTTCTATGAGAAACCTTCCATTTCCGACTCCCTTTGAAGTGTTCAAAAGTGTTATCCCTCCTGAGATTTTACTTGTAAACTTGAGTCTTTGGAAGGACTCTTGCATGCACTCCTTGCGACAATCTTTCAAATACTCCAAGGTATTTGATTTTTTGACTCTGTGCACTCTTGGAAACAATAGTCTTCCACTCTTCAACCTTAGTTGATAAGTTCTAAGGCCTCGACTAGATTGCGCACACCTTGCACGGCTTTTGTGCTTCACCTACACTTCTACTAGAATGAGAACAATGGTATCCCTCCTGAGCTTTCTGAGATAGACTCAGAACCCTTGTCAACACACACCTTGCGGATGTTTCACTACACTCCTTGCAAGAAATTCTCTCAGGAAGAGAAACAATTGAAACTCATTCTCTTTCTCTCTCAGACTTCATACATTCAACATGAAATCATACATTCAACACAACATAGCATCATAACAAATGCATAACATAGAGAATAAAAAAACTGTAATTATACCATTCAACATATGTAAACAACAAACATCATAACACCATGAAATCTGATTCAAATCTTCATATATTAACTCAAATACTCTTGTACATGGGTTCTTCTCTACAACTCTTTAGCTTATTTTCTGTTCTAATGATCTAATCATCCCATAATACAAAGGCGAGGGTGTCTATATCCATTTTCCCTCCTACACTCCTAAAACTGTCTAATCTATTAATTCAAAGCTACCTACTTTCATTTATTAGACTTAAATGCCTATTACAATTTGATAGATGGGAGTAATCCCCCCCAGATCTGTTCATATCTCCTAGGTATAAATGCAAAGTATGCCTTCTTCCTAACTATTATATTGATGATTTTAAGTTTCAAAATTCAAAACGTTGTTCATAAAAACGTGCTCTTTTTCCATCTGCGCGTCCAGCTACTCCTTTGTCTAGGCACATGCGTTTGGATTTGTACGATGCTCCTGCATCATACTCCCTCGGATGAAAATTTTCATGAACTCCTTTTCATGACCTCTTTCACGGTCTGTCCATGCTTATGAATTTTTTCTTCATCTTCCCAACTAACATCTTCAACTGGATGTCCCTTCCATTTGACCAAGTATTCAAAATACTCTTTTCTCCTGGTCTTTTTGCTAATCCTCTTGTCAATTATTCTTTCCATCTGTGGATTTTCAGCTACAGGCATTTATTTGGTCCACTGAACTTCTTTCTTTTCTTCCTCTGCTCCTACTTCTTCATCTCTGTAAGGGTACAAATCCACAACATTGAATATTGGTGAGATTCCGACCCCATCGGGTAATTCAATCTCATATGTGTTTGCCCCAAATTTCCTTATGACCTTGCACGGTCCAATCTTTTTCATCTTCAGTTTATTATATGTTCCCCTTGGGAACCTTTCCTTCCTCATATGCGCAAGAATCAAATCACCAAATTCAAATTCAAGTTCTCGCCTTTGTTGATATTCTCTCTGCTTGTATTCTTGACTTGAACTCTGCAATCGCTCTATAATTCGGTTGTGAAGCTCCTTCATTCCTTCTGCAAAGTCTTTTACACTAGCACTCCTGAATTCAGCTTGTTTCGAATCTTTCAATTTAGAAACTCCCCTTGGCTACATTTCATATACAATCTGGAATGGACTCTACCCTGTGCTTTTGTTGAGTGAATCATTTTGAGAAAATTTTGCCCGTGGCAGAATGTGATCCCACTGACTGTGGTGTTCAGTCACTAAGCTTCTTAGCAAATCTCCCAAGCTTATGTTCATGACTTTTGTCTACCCATTCGTTTGAGGATGATAGGCTGAGCTAAAAGACAAACTTGTCCCCATCTTTTTCCATAAGGTCCTCCAGAAATGTCCCACGAACTTGGTATCTCTATCAGACACAATACTCCTTGGCAAGCCGTGAAGTCTGACGACTTCCTTTAAAAACAGGTTCGCAATATGAGTTGCGTCACTGGTTTTCTGGCATGGTATGAAATGTTCCATCTTGGGAAATCTATTGACTACCACAAAGATTGAATCACATCCTCTTTGTGTTCTTGGCAGTCCCAATATAAAATCCATGCTCACTGCGTCCCACACCCTTTCTGGGATGGGTAATGGTTGATATAACCCTGTGTTCTTCCTTTTCCCTTTTATGTGTTGACAAATCCTACATCTGTCCACAAATTTCTTAACATCTGTCCTCCTCCCTGGACAAAAATATGAGCCATTCAACTTTGAGAATGTTTTATCATGACCGAAGTGTCTGTCCAATCCTCCACTGTGTTTTTCCTTCAGCAGGTTCTCCCTCATGGAGCATTTTGGAATACATAACTGATTTCCCTTGAATAATAATCCATCCTGGATCATATACTCGGTCCACTGGATTTTGTCCCTGAGAATTGGATTCTCATATGCCTCATATGCCTCCTTAAAATCTGGGTCATCCCTATACATTTCTTTGAGGTTATCAAAACCCAAATTCTTGACTCTGAATTCCTACATAAGCAAACATTTCCTGCTCAAAGCATCAACAACTTTGTTAGCAGTTCCAGAAATATGCTTAATTACAAAAGTAAAATTCTACATGAATTCAACCCATTTAACATGTTTTTGGTTCAACTTCTCCTGTTGAGTCACGAATTGCAAAGCGTGATTATCACTGTACAAAACAAACTCTTTAGGAACCAAATAGTGTCTCCATTTCTTCAACACTTGTTGACTGCATAGAATTCTTGTCATATGTTGAGTACTTAATCTTTGCTTCATTCAATTTTTCACTAAAATATGCGACCAGCCTATCGTCTTGGCTCAAGACTGCTCCAATTGCAAATCCACTCGCGTCACACTTGACCTAGAATGTCTTGCGAAAATCTGGCAAAACCAGAATTGGTTGCTCAGTGATCTTCTTCTTCAACAGATTGAAACTCTTCTCTACTTCTTCTGTCTAGTGAAAAGATTTGTGTCTTTCCTTCACCGTATCCATCATCGATGCACTAATTCCACTGAATTTTCAAATGAATTTCCTATAGAAACTTTCCAAACCATGGAAGCTTCGAACTTCAAACACTCTCTTTGGCGATGGCCAATTCTTAATTGCATCTACCTTTTTGGGATCCATCTTCAACTCATTCGCAGAGATAACAAAACCCAAATAAATGAGTTTTGTCCTCATAAATGATGATTTCTTCATATTAATCAACACCTTCTCTTGTTGTAATCTTCTCATCACTGTAGCTAAATTCTTTAAGTGTTCTACTTCTATCTGGCTGAAAATTAATATATCGTCAAGATATACAATGACAAATTTCCCAATGAAATCCTTCAGGACTTCGTTCATCAACCTCATGAAAGTACTGGGTACATTCATTAGGCCAAATGGAATGACAAGACATTCATACAGCCCCTCATTTGTCTTGAATGCTGTCTTTCATTCATCACCTTCTCTCATTCGAATCTGATGATATCCGCTTTTCAAATCAATTTTTGAAAAAAATATTGCTCCACTTAAGAAATCCATCAAGTCGTCCATCCTTAGCAATGGAAATATGTATATGATGGTAATATTATTGATCACCCTTGAGTCTTTACACATTCTCTAGCCTCCATCTTTCTTTGGGCTGAGCACTATTGGAACAGTGCATGGACTCAAGTTTTCCCGAATCAATCCTTTGTCCATTAAGTCTTGGACCTATCTCTTAACTTCTTCATTTTACTGTGGCATCAACCTATACATGGATTTGTTTGGTAAACTGGCTCCAGGTATAAGATTGATGTGATAGCTTATACTCCTGATAGGTAACAATGAACAAGGTAGTTCATCCACTACTGTATCAACAAACTCTTCCAACAACTCCTGGATTTCTTCTGGTAAATCATCTATCCTTGTACTGGTCAAAACAATTCTGGGCTTCCTGACCATAATAAATTGTGTGTCTTCCTTCTTATTAACCTCCTTAAGAAGTTCCTTCCCACTCATGAGAAGTACAGTGTTGCTCATCTCTGTTTTCACCTCTTGGTTTTTAATCGACAACAACATGTGCGTCCTCCCATTCTTCTCCAGGGTGTACGTGTTCTTTCTCCCATCATGAATCATGTTCCTGTCATATTGCCACGGTCTACCCAGCAATAGATGACAAACATCCATGGGAATGACATCACATAATATTTCATCTTTATATCCCCCTATTTTAAATTCAACTAAACATTGTTTAGTGACATTTACTTGATGTCCTTTTTGTAGCCACAAAACTCTGTATGGGATTGGATGTACAACAGTCTCTAGCTCTAGCTTTTCTACAATCTCTATAGATACGATATTGTTTGTGCTACCACTATCCACTATGACTTTGCATACCCTGTCTTTAGTTTTACAAGTAGTCCGAAACAAACTATTTCTTTGGGCTGGGTTCTCTGCCTCCTTCTCTAGCTTCAAGAGAAATTTCCTCATCATCAAAGATCTTCCACCCTCAACATATTCTCTCTCCACATTTCATCCTTGAGCTTCAGCAATGTGAGTTTCACCACCATATTTTTTCTTATTTGGACACTCATAGGATTTATGTCCGATCTTTCCACAGAAAAAGCATTTTACTTCACCGCCTCTGCCTCTTCCTCTTCCTCTAGCTCAAGGAAAAGTATTTCTATCTGCATATTGCCCTCTCTGTGAGCGTCCTCCTCTCTCATGTTGAGTTTGAGGTTTCTTCCCCTCTTCTTTAGATTTCTGAGTTCTGTCTTGGGCAATTGTTTTGCCTCTGGCTTGACTTCTACCTCGACCTCTTTGACCTTGCTTTTGGCTCAGCTTCTCTTCATCTTTCAGAGCCATCTGATAAGAATCTTCCACATTCCAAATGATCATCATGCTCATCTCATCTTGGATGTCATATCACAGACCATTCATGTATTTGTAAACTTTTTCATCATTGTTTTCCCGATGACCCACCTTGATGTTTATCCTGTATAACTCTTCAGTGTATTCTTTCACTGACATCAACTTCTGTCTCAAATTCTGCATCCTGTGAAACATAGTGATTTGATAATCCTTGGGTATAAATTTAGCTTTCATGTTTGCAACCATTCTATCCTAGCTCTTGATTTCCTGCTTTCCTTTGCAGCGCCTGTCAGCCTGCAGTTCATCCCACCATAGTGCTGCATGCCCTTTAAGTCTAGTAACGACATGTTTGACTTTATTGTCCTCCTTGACATCCTCATATTCGATGTATTTATCCAGAGCTCTAATCCAGTCTAGAAGCTCTTCAACATCCAGGTTTCCCTCATACATGGGAATATCCAACTTTTCTTTGGCACCTATCCTTGTAACAACCCCGAATAGGAATTCGTCTGCAACATCTTCAACTACTACTTCTTCTCCTTCGTTTCCAGCTTCATTTTCACTTTCAGCTTCGCTGATATCCCCAGTGTCAATTGTACACCTCTGTGCTGTCTCCATGGCATCAAGTCTAGCACATAAATCACGCATTTATTTTTCTCTTGCTGGATCAGGCATTGGCATTGGCCTGTCTCTTCTTCTCGGTGGCATGGCTATAAAATGTTCCCCTGTTCTACTACAGAAAGCAAAGAACTTGTCTTGCGGCTCTGATACCAAAATTGATGTGTATTAGACTACTCCTTTTTGTCTAGCTCCTTCTACCTGAAATATACAGACACAATTAATCTTTGATACCAAAATTGATGCAGACCCCCAACCCTCGGGCTGAGATCTGCACAGGATCATTCTAATTCTCCTCTGAGTCAAATTGACTCTCCAATTTCCCTATGGGAAATCCTCACACACACAAGAGTGTATCCACAGGTCCTTCTTGAAAAACCCACCCTGTCCAACTTAACTCCAGGCGCGAGCCTTACTCTTCCATACAACCACGACCTGGTCCTTGCACAAGCGCCTTTCGCAACTCGCGTGTTCGTGGGTCGAAGACCCTCAACTTTTCTTCACCAAACATAGATACCCAAGATGTGATGGGATATGGCTCCTCCTTGTTAGCGCCCTCCATGCGTAACTGCCGGCTAGAGCCAAGCACTAACCTCACTTTCAACTCGTGAGTTCACGAGTTGAAGGGTTGAACCTCTAGGCCCTTCTTTTACGAGACTTCGAGATGCAAAAGTCAGAGAAGACTTGACTCCTTTAGCACTTCTCATGGCTCGCAACTTCATGAGTTGGTTTGTTGAGCCTTTTTGCTCCTTTCTTACGAGAACCCGAAGCACGAGAAGTCAACAGGGTGTTGACCCCCTCCCAGGCAACGAGTGTCCACTTGTCAACCACGCTGTCCCCACTTGATGGACGCGCCACATGTTCACCTGATACCTCAGTCCTCAGTCCTTCATGACTTCTATAGTCAAAATTGATTCCTCCCAACCTCTGAAACCCCGATACGCGATATAGCGAAGAGGTTCTGATCCGATAGTTATTTCTACTTCCCGCTACTAGGGAGTTCACGCAACCAAAGGATTTGGTCTGCCCTCTGAACTCATGAACCCTGAGTTCAAAAGAATGATCCAACGGCCCAAACTGACCACGATCGACAGTCTTCGTTGATCCTTGACACTAGAGTGGTGGGTTCGTCCGACTCCTAACCACCCTACAACTTTACTGGATCCTACGGTCCCCGCAACTTCACGAATTCTCCACTGAGAATTTTGACCGTTCGATTCCTTCCTCTGAATCTCTAGCCCAAATTGACTCGACATTCTTCCACCTGAACTTAACTTCTATGCGACAACTTCAATTTTCATCTGCCTTTGAAGTGTTCAAAAGTGTTATCCCTCCTAAGATTTCACTTGTAAACTCGAGTCTTTGGAAGGACTCCTGCACGCACTCCTTGCAACAATCTTTCAAATACTCCAGGGTATTTGATCTTTCGACTCTGTGCACTCTCGGCAACAACAGTCTTCCACTCTTCAACCTTAGTTGATAAGTTCTAAGGCCTCGACTAGTGTGCGCACACCTTGCATGGCTTTTGTGCTTCACCTAAACTTCTACTGGAATGAGAACAATGGTATCCCTCCTGAGCTTTCTGATATAGACTCAAAACCCTTGTCAATGCACACCTTGCGAACGTTTCATTGCGCTCCTTGCAGGAACTTCTCTCAATAAGAGAAACAATTGAAACTCATTATCTTTCTCTCTCAGACTTCATACATTCAACATGAAATCATACATTCAACACAACATAACATCATAACAAATGCATAACAGAGAGAATAAAACAACTGTAAGCATACCATTCAACATATGTAAACAACAAACATCATAACACCATGAAGTCTGAGTCAAAGCTTCATATATTAACTCAAATACTCCTGTACATGGATTCTTCTCTACAACTCTCTGCTACAACTCTTCAACTTATTTTCTATGCTAATGATCTAATCATCCCATAATACAAAGGCGAGGGTGTCTATATCCATTTTCCCTCCTATGCTCCTAAAACTGTCTAATCTATTAATTCAAAGCTACCTACTTTCATTTATCATACTTAAATGCCTATTACAATTTGACAGATGGGAGAAATCCCCCCCAGATCTGTTCATATCTCCTAGGTATAAATGCAAAGTATGCCTTCTTCCTAACTATTACATTGATGCTTTTAAGTTTCAAAATTCAAAACATTGTTCATAAAAATGTGCTCTTTTTCCATCTGTGCATCCAACTGCTCCTTTGGCTAGGCACGTGCTTTTGGCTTTGTACGATGCTCCTGCATCATGATTGGAGGAGAGGTATATGAAGGTACAAAAGGAAGTTTTAGATAAAAATGGCATCTACAGGGGTTAATTGTTGAGATCTAGAAATGGTATAATGCATAATATATCTTCACAAGTTCCTTCCCCAAGTACATATTGGCATGCCCTATATATGGGATTACAATTGCACCAACATATTTGATGGTGAGGTTTTAATGGGGAAAATCAAATGGAGAAGATTGAAAGGTTGATAATCTAATTGCATTGTAGTTCAAGAATATGTATAGTTTCAATTTGATTGGTATATAAATCAAACATTTCCTTTTTAAGGTAGGGAAGAGTGGAAAACAATACATATGTACATTGCAAACAATTTAGATTTCATGAAGGCATGGATAGAATGATGGGAAATTATTAACCAAAGTTGAACATGGAACAGGGAATGTATATTGATTCAACATGTATACTCTAATGGTGATACCAATCTTAAATAGAAGAAAATTTATTTAGATTTTGGGGCAAACGATAGAAAGTCAAGAATGGATTTTTTTCTTTTTCCAAGTTTTTTTTTCTTAATTTAACTTCTATGTATAGAATGCATTGATTGTTCCTTTCTAGCATGCGAAATACAAGTGAAGAATCACAAATCTATTTGGTCCAATCATTGGAAATTTGGCATCAAAGATTTGGATGATAATAATTATAAAACTTCTTACAGTGGGATAAGTACAAAGTTCCAAGTGACTAATATTTCCCATAAGGGAGACAAGAATATTGTCGCATCCGATCCAAATTTATATGGTTATTTGGAATATATACTAGACATATACTTCCAATCCTTGAAAGTGGTTACTTTTAAAGTCCATTTGCATAGATTCGTGTTACGGGGTGGTGAAATAACTTGCATTGATCATGATAGTTGATTTCCATTGATTAACACAACTACACATGAGCTTATTATAAATCCTATGTCCTTCCAAGTATATATGAGTAGATCTTTTATTCATTGTTTCTAGGTATAATAGGTTGGTTTTTGTTGTTAGATATGATCCAAGAGGAACACTTGTAAAGTGTATAGAAAAAGAATATCAAGATCATAACCAAGAAAATGGAGAGTAGGAAGTACTAGTGAAAGAAGGAGAGAAAGAAGTTAACCATACGAATGTTGACCCCTTAGATAATGGAAATGACATGGAGGAACATCAATCACTTTCTGTGAGTGTTGATGAGAATGATGAAATTACTGCTAGTAATGATGATGATATCGATGAAATTCTAGACATCCCAAATGCGGTTATGTCTAATCCATTCAATAATTGGGAAGGTTTGGAAATAAATTTTGGTTATAATGAGTTAGACCTTGAGGACAATGTTCAAGGTCACTCTGACAATGTGCATTGAAATATTTTAAATTAAATAAGTATTTATAACATCTAAATCAATATAATTGTTTCTTTGAATCATGATTTTGTTATGTGCATAGAGACATATGCATACACTACAATTATATGTTAAATTATACTAATCCAAAAAGATGAAGAAATCATAGAAAGTACAATAGAAATACTAGAGAAATAAACATTTTTCACATCTCTCTAGAACACCCTACACGGATAAATGAACACATAGATTACAGTATTAATATATTAAAGTCTTATAACTTGAAAACATGTTATGATCCCTATGACCACTAACACAATCACCCCATAGTAATGGTTAGAGTTCAAAGTGTATTAAGGGGTTAGTTTGTCTAGAAATAGAGTGTGTTAAGTGGTATCATGTGTTTGAGGTCATAGTGATTAGAGGGTGATAATGAGAGAAGTCATATGCATTCTAAACTTATAGTGTATCTAAGTTCATTATGGTTAAGGGTCAAAGTGTGATAAGAAAGGAGAGTGATTGGGATCATAATGTGTTAGGTGGTATAGTGTGTTTAGGGTCATAGTGGTTATCAAGTGATTGTGTGAGGGATCATAGCAGTTAAGAGGCTTACTTTGTTTAGATTCATAATTTTTAGGTGTCAATGTGCATTATGAAGTTAGCATGTCAAGGTGTTTTATGAAGTTAGTATGTCAAGAGTTAAATTATATTTGGAGTTTAGTATGCTTGAGGTAATTATCTTGTGTTAGGTGGTATAGTATGTTTAGTGTGACAGAGTGATTAGGGGGTCAATGTATGAGGGGAATAGTGGTTATTAGGTATAGTTGACATGCGATCATAATGTTTAGGGTTTAAGCTATGTTAAGATTAGTTAATGTGTCAAGGGTTTATTGTGTATGAATTCATATTGTCTTAGGTGGTATAATGTGTCTAGGTTTAGAGTGGTTAGGGGGTCATTGTGTGAGGAATTATAAGGAATAGGAGGTATAGTGTGTCTAATATCATATTGGTTAGGGATCAAGGTGTGACAATAGGTAAGTATGGAAAATGTAAAAATGTATTAATATCTCAATGTGTCATGCATGAGTCATAATCGTTGTTACATAGTATAGTGTGATCTAGGTTAGAGTGGTTAGGGTCTGAGTGCTATGAACCAAGCACCTTGAAAATGATAAAAATTCAATGAATACATTCCTCTTTGAGGGGAAAACCACCATTTACAATATATCTATTTCACTAGACAAAAATATGATGATGCTAACACTAGGTCTCCTTAGTATGTATGTATATATATATAGGAGACAAAGGGTACAATGAAAGGTTCTAGATAACCTACTAATACAAAAAATAAACTAATAATGAATGTTTATTAGGGCCTTAACATATCCCCCTTCTTTATAAAAAAATCCCTTAAAGCTTGTAATTTCGGGTGTTTCTTCACGAATTGATCATTTTCCCATGTAGCTTCTTCTAGAGGCATATTCTTCCACTTGATTAGGTATTGTATAATGATTTGATTATGAAGAAATAGATAATAATGATCTATAACTTTGTTTGGTTCAAGAATCAACTTCCCTTCTTCATCTAATTCTGGAAGTTCTATTTGCGCAGGCATAGTTTGTTCCAAAACCGTTTTTAGGAAAGATACATGAAAAACCTTATGAATGTGAGAAGAAGGAAATACTAACTCATATTCCACTTGTCTAATCCTACGAATAACATTGTATGGTCCATAATGTTGGAACCCGAGGTTCTTATGGTTCATCACATTTCTCCTAGAATCAATCGATTGGGTGGTAGACCAACATCTGGAAATAGTTGGTCAAGTGATTGACCAAATATCTACATTAGTTGGTCAAGTAGTCGACAAGCCTTTCAATTGGACAATCAACCAACAATCAAAGAAATTCGGTTGGATTTACCAGTTGATCAATCAACTACGAGTTGGATGCATGAACGGTCAGGTCAAGTATCCTTGTTGATCTAACTAGACAGTGTGGATTTGACAGAGTCAAATCTGACCACTGATGGTTATATGTGGACAAGATGTTCCCGATTCCAAAGAAGTTAGTTAGATATTGCGGATATAAATATCATATCCGATCGGTCATTATCAAGTTTGTGGTATGCCAATATTGAACATGGTGTGTGTGTTCAATATGCATTGTGATGCTCTGATCACAATGTGTTGTATTTAAGTATTGTAACGGTGTCTTTAGACACCACTTTATTTCTTTAAAGGTTACTCCTCTTCGACTATTTGCATTTATGTTTATTTGTTTCACATCAATTTACACCCAATCCCCAACACATAAAATTTTGGAGATAATTTGTGATTATTATGTTGCTTGAGTGTGGATTACTTATAAGGTTGTAGTCTCAAAAATACCCAATCACCCTCCTCAAATTGTCTTTCACTTCAATGTTGATATGTTTATTGTTTCATCCTATTTTGTGTGATTTGAAGGTTTTCCTTAAGAATGGTCAAATTTTATTTAGTAGTATGAATATATGACTCTATTTCTTGTATTTTGGACTTATCTTTCAAAACGTATAAGATACTAGGAGCTGGATATCCACAAAGGGCCTCAAATGCATAAATTTTAGTAGATGTGTGATAGGTAGAATTATACCAACATTCTTCTAGAGGAAGCCACTTCATCCATTGAGATTGCTTGTCTAAATAATAACATCATATATAAACCTCTAAACATTTGTTAATTATTTATGTTTTACCATATGTTTGTGGATGATATGTTGAACTCATAGCTAGTGTCGTTCCACTCATCTTCCATAATCCTTTCCAAAAATTTCCTGTCAATTTTGGATCTCTGTCACTTACTATTACATTTGGAAGACCATGAAGTCTATGAATTTCCTTCATGAACAACTCTTCCACTTTTCTTGTTGTATATGTACTTTGAATTCCACAAAAATGTGCATATTTTGTGAGTCTATCAACGACCACAAAAATGGAATCCTTACTTTCATATTTTGGTAACCCTATAATGAATTCCATTGATATATATTCCCATGTTTAATTAGGTATGTGTAATGGCTTAAGTAACTTTGGATATTTTACTGTCTCTCCTTTATTTATTTGGAAAAGACGACACTGTCTTACAAATTTTTGAATATAATTCTTCATTCCTCCCGAAAAGAAATTGGTTTTTATCCTTTGATATGTTTTAAGGAACCCTCCATGTTCTACCATCAGAGAGTCATGGAATTCGCTTAATATTTGTTGCTTAAACTTTGATTGAGGGAATAAAAATATCCTACCCTTGTACGGATGTATATCTCCCTTCCACTTTGAATGTTCCATAGATTTCATCCCTTCCTTTTTACATTGTATTTTTTGTTCAATATTATTGTTATTTTTCCATTCATGGTGAGCTTCTTCTAGCCACATAGGAATAGAATATGTAATAGAATATTTAATATAATATAATATTGAGGCTTCTTCTATTCTATAAAGAGTATCTTCTACTACATTTTCCTTCCCCTTTTTTTTATATTATTTCAAAATCAAACCCTTGCATTTTTTCTACCCATTTTTGTTTCTCTTATGATGGAAATCTTTGCTCCAAAAAGTACTTTTGGATATCATGGTTTGTCTTGACTTTATAGTGCCTCCCAATCAAATATTGTCACCATTTGTTATTACAAAATTGCTTCCATTCCTTTTTCATATGTAGATTTCACCAAATCTTTTCCCTTGAATTTTTTGTTTTCAAAATCCAATGATCTCCCTTCTTGTGTCAATACTACTCCCATTCCAAGTCATGATGCATAAAATTCTACTATGAATGTTTCACCAAAATCATGTGTTTTCGATAATTTTGTAGATGATATGGCATCCTTTAAGAGAGAGAATGCCAAAGTATCCTTATCATTCCATACAAATGATTTTTTCTTCAAGAGATGTGAGTGGGCATGCAATGCATGCATAATTCTTAACAAATTTTTGATAATATTCTGTAACACCCAAAATTCCTCTAAGACTCTTGATGTTATTAGGAGTCGGCCATTTTGCAGTATATTGTGTATTTTGAGGGTCCACCTTAACCCCTTCCCTTGAAAGAATATGACCCAAATATTCTACTTCTTGTTTCCCAAAAGAAAATTTGTATCTTGTTACAAACAATTGATAATTGTCAAGAATTTGCAAGACTTTATCCACATGTTTAATATCTTCTTCCCATGATTTGTTCTATATAAGTATATAATCAACGAAAACCAACACAAACTTTCTAAGATGGGGTATAAAAACAATTCTCATAAGACATTGAAATTTTGAAGGAGCATTAGTCAACCCAAAAGGCATGACCAAGAACTCATAATGCCCATCATGAGTTATAAAATCCATTTTGGGAATGTCATGTTTTCTTAATCTTGTATGGTGGTATCTTTATTTAAGATCTATCTTTGTAAAATAAGCCACTCCATGAAGCTCATTCAATAGCTCATCAATATTTGGAATAGGGAATTTATCCTTTATGGTGATTTTGTTTAGATCTCTATAATCAAGACACATCCTCTAAGAATTATCTTTTCTTCTCACCATCACTACTGGAGCTAACAATGAACTCCTACTTGGTTGAACAATACCCAAATCTAGCATGTCTTGTACTATTTTCTCAAGTTCCACTTTTTGTTGATAAAGATATCTATAAGGAATTTTATTAGGAGGAGTACTTCTCGATATTAGTTTTATTTGATGTTCATGATCTCTAGATGGAGGTAGACCTTTAGGAATTTATTGGAAGACCCTATAGTGCTTTTCCAATGTGCATCTTAATTCCTCTAGAATATTTTCATCTTCCTTCTTAACTTCCATAGAACACAGTTTAACCACATCTCCCTTGCTACCCTTTTTTGGGAGATTTTCCCTTCTATGGGAGATGATGACTTGAGAAGGTACAAATTTTAACCCTTTGAATTCATATTCAATTCCTTCCAATTCAAATCTCATGAATAATTCATTATAGTTTGTAGAAATTGTACCTAATGTTCTCAACCATTGAATACATAGAACAACATATACACCTCCAATGGGAATGGCATACATTAAGATTTCCAAATTATATTCTCCCATACTTACTTTAATGTTGTGGCATTTTCCCACTTGATCGATACTCCCTCCATTAGAAACCAAAACGTAAAAAAAATTCACTGGATATACAAAACATTTGAGGAAATCTGCTAATATTTCATCAATGAAGTTATGGGTACTACCCGAGTCAATGAGAACTATATTTTTTTTCTTCTTAATGTGACCTACAATCTTCATGGTTTGAGGTGTTGACAACCTTTCCAATTCATGAGCATAAATTTTGCACATGTTTGAATCAATGGTGTGCACAATTTCAACCTCTATTTTTTGCTCTTGTAGGTTGAAAAGTTCTTCCTCATATATTTGTGTATATGCCTCCACTTCCTCCTCATCATTGTTTTCCAAGGTGAACAATTTTGTTTCTTGACATGTATGCCCTTTTAACAATTTGTTGTTACAACCAAAGTATAGTCCTTTTTCTCTTCTTTCTTCCATTTCCTTCCGTGATATTCGAGTAGATTGAGGTAATGTTATCTTATGAACCCCAAAATCATATCTACTTCCTACATATGGTCCAATGGTAGAATTGTGTGTAAACTTATTCTTGACTTGAATATGACAAGAAAATTGCATAGCTTCCATAATATTTTCATGATGTTTTAGGAAATTCTCATGTTTAATGTCTTCTTTTAATCCACCCATGTAAGATTCCAATAAATGTTCATCACTTATGTTATCCACCCTTGCGGAAAATACCTGAATTTTTGAATTATAATATTCAATATCACCTAAGTTATTGATTCTTGTCAATTAACTGAAGTAGTTGTTGGAATATTGAGAGGGGGGTGAATCAATATGAGAATTTTTTACATATTTCAATCACAATATATAAAATTCACCTTTATCAGTAGTATATCATGTATTATTGCATTCAATATATCATGAGCATATAACCATAATAAGTACCATTCAACAATATCACATCGGTTACATGGTATACCAAAATTTACGTGGAAACCCAAATGGGAGAAAACCACATAATGCTTTCTTATAAATATCAAGATAACATTTATAGGAAACACCAACTTCCCAATTCTCCAACACCAATTGGAAGGAGGCTCCAAGCCCCTATTTACAGGCTCCAACCTGAAGGAAGCTACAACTCCCTGAATTCTCCAACTACAACTGGAAGGAGGCTCAAACCCCCTAGTTTACAAGCTCCAACTAGAAGGAAGCTCCAAATCCCTATATTTTCTGGATCCAACCAAAAGGAGGCTATGACCCCCTGATTTACAGGCTCCAACCTGAAGGAAGATCCAACTCCCTATGTTCTTCAGCACCAACTGAAAGGACGCTACACCCCCTTTTCCTTGCCCCATCCTATCGCCCTGAAATATAAGTATAGTGTAACGTCCCCGACCGTCATCCCACTGGATGGGAAAACGCTACTGTGTGGAACAACATCATTCTCATACTTAATTAATAACATCCTTTTAAGTCATATTAAACACATTTAACTCAGAGTAAGCACAATATTATTGCTAACATAAATAATCCATGTCATTAACAATAATTCATATGCACAACAGAATACATGATACATATAAGCATCATAGGCATGCAAAACATAATATTAAGAATAAGCTGATACTTATCTTTGAAACCATGGTAATTCCACCAACCACGTGTAAAACTTCCATGAACCTCCTAGCCTTAGACCATGCTACTCATCATGCTCAGTAGTGGGTCACCCCCGAGTTGGGACTAAGCTCCAACCAAGGCAAGGAATCCTAGTCTAGGCTGAGGTTACAAGGAAAAATACACAAAATAACTAGAAGTATTCTTCCCAAGATGCCTTCTTACGCCCACTACTCACGAACTCTCATTCCCCACATGCCTATTCTACCCGGGAGTATACACCTTCACAAGAACAATCCATTAGTGCTTCACCTCCCTCTTTGGGTCTCGACAACAGGCCGGATCAGGAAGTCTTAGAGCTCCATAGCTGGTGATGGACTCTCTCTAGAAGAATACCACTTCCCAGCAGACTCCTTCAAATGGAAATAGCTTCTCATAGGCCTGAGAGACTGCCTCTTCAACTAAGGGCCTTAAAACCTAGTTCTTCCGCCCCTTCCGACTCAATTCCCGCACGATGAGGATAACCACAACAAAACCTCACTCAGGAAAATAGAAAACAACAACCTACAGACAAATCGGGTACGGATTCATCTCTTCAATGGCAGATAGACTGGGTTCTGGAACTCACAAGTTGACTTTCCCCTCCTGACCAGTTCTCTCAACAGTGCATAGGTATGTCAAGGGCAGACGCAGACCAATAACGAAATCAAATGTTTGATGTTTTGGTATTCAGGAAGACATCTCAATTTTCTGGTTCTTAGGGTTGCATGAGGGTATCCGAAATCAGATGCAAAGGATGATGGAATGAGGAGCGACCCCCTCCAGGACTAACTTCTGCAGTTTTTTAACTACATGTGCCTGGGTCGACACATGTCACCCATGAAGCTGCATGCACTCCATCAACATGCGTTCCTCTCCAGGAACTTAGGACACAACATATATTTCACATGGATTTTGGAATAATATTAAAATATTATTCCTAAGGACCTAAGCCCCTAGGCTCAACACTTAGCCTCTTTTTCCAACCTTCCAGCCCCCAATCCCTTACCCAATCTGTGGAATCTTATTCCCCCATCACTCATTCATTGTGGTCGATCTGCATGCAACGGTGTTTATATTTTTTATTAATGTTCTGCATGATTACATATACAAAAGCAGGCTCTCGACCTTAACACTTAAGCTCTCTGGCCTAATAACACATAAGCCCACCAACTTATATAAACTTGGCTCACTATCCTATAAAACATAATTACAATTCATAATGTAAGCTCTATACTTCATAGACATGATTTACAACAGGTCTCGACCTTGGGGACATTACAATCCCCTCCCCTTATTTTTGCACTGTCCTCAGTGCAAATTTACACTGCATCTACAAGATTTTCAAAAATTTCAAAAAGATGCGGGTAGTATTCTCGCATAACATCTTCATTCTCCCATGTTGCATCCTCAGGACCATACTAGGTCCACTGGACCTTTACAAGCCCTATAGCTCGATTCTAGAGCTGTTTGTTTTTTCCTGTCCAATATGCGCACATGATGCACTTGCAGGACACCTTCTTGTTCCACCTGAATCACATTCCAATCGATAAAATGATTAGCATATGGTATATATTTCTTAAGAAATGAAACATGAAACACATTATGTACAGTCATAGATGCAGGTAATGCAAGCATATATGAACTGGCCCAATCCTTTCTAGGATTTCAAATGGCCCACAAAATCTGGCTGCCAACTTGGTGCAACTTCCTAGATTCAGGGAACTCCTGTTAGCTTTCACTTTCAGGAAAACATGATCACCCACTTTGAACTCTCTGTGGGTTCTGTTCTTATCAGCATAAATTTTCTGCTTGTCCTGGGAAACTTTCAAATTCTGTTTAATTTTTATCATTTGGTCCTCCATCTCCTTGAGAAACTCTGGTCCAACTAATATTCTATCAACTGGATTATCCCAGCTCATTGGAGTATTTCACTTTCTTCCATAAAGTTCTTCAAATGGGATCATCTTCAACGATGCATGATACCCATTTTTTTTGGCGAATTCTACCAAGTGTAGGTAGTCTTACCATCTTGATGGTTTGTCCATCACATACATTCTTAGTATGTCTTCTATTACTCTATTCACCCTCTCTGTCTGTCCATCATATTCAAGATGATAAGCTGTACTAAAGTTCAGATTCGTTTCGAATCCTTTGAACAATCCTTTCCAAAAATTCAAGGTGAATTTTGGGTCTCTATCAGACACAATCATTTTAGGAATTTCGTGCAATCATGCCACTTCCTTTATGAAAATATCAGCAACATTTGTTGCCTTGTGAGTAGTTTTCAGTGGAATAAAATGGACAACTTTTGTAAGCTTGTCCACCACCACCATGATCGAATCATGTATCTTGCTTGTTCTGGGCAATCCTGTAATAAAATCCATTGTCACCACTTCCCACTTCCACTCAGGAATGGGTAAAGGTTGCAGCAACCTTGCTGGGTGCCTATGCTCAACTTTAACTTTCTGGCACTCCATACATCTGGCGATGTATTCAACGATCTCTCTCTTCATACCCGACCAAAAGTAATGGCTCTTGACTGCTACTACTGTTTTCTGATATCCAAGGTGCCCTGCATAAGGCACATTATGCATCTCTTGAAAAATCATCTGTTTCAAGCACTGGACATTGGGTACAAAATTTTTATTCTTGTACAACAGTATTCCATCGGTTTCCAATTTATAAATTTCCATCTTCTGTGGCATCTTACCCTGCTGCAGATTGGCTACCAATTCTCTATACTGCAGATCTACATTTGCAGCCTCCAAAATTCTACTTTTAATATCAGTCTGATACATGCTAATGGCTGTAGCATGTAATTCATGAACCCTCTTGCTGAGTGCATCAACCACTTTATTCTCCTTTCCTTTGATATGCTTGATCTCAAAGTCATACTCACACATAAATTCCAGCCACCTACTTTGTCTAGTGTTTAAGGTTGGCTGATCAAACAAATATTTCAGACCATTATGGTTTGTTCTAAGTTCAAACCTCCTTCCCATGAGGTAATGCCTCCATTTCCTCAGAGCGTGAACGATTGCTGCCAACTCCAAATCATGAGTGGCATAATTCTTTTCGTTCTCTTTCATCTTCCTGGACTCATAACAGATTACAAATCCATTCTAAATAAGAAATCCTCCCAACCCTTATTTACACGCATCTGTGCACACCATGAAATCCACATTTGGATCTGCAACCCTCAATATTGGAGCACTGGTTAACAATTGCTTCAATCGCTGGAAACTTTTCTCACACTCTTTAGTCCACTGAAACTTTTCCTCCTTCCTTTGCAAGGAAGTGATAGGGTGAGCTATCTTTGAGAACCCTGTGATAAACCTTCTATAATAGCCCACTAGACCCATAAAGGATCTAACTTCCGCCACATTCCTTGGAACTGACCATTCTCTGATGGCCTCAACCTTCTCAGGATCCATAATGATCCTTTCTTCTGAAATAATGTGCCCCAAGTAATGGATCTGCCTTTTATAAAATGAGCATTTGCTCAACTTGGCATACATCTAGTGTTCTCTCAACACTTGTAGCACCATCCTCAGGTGTTGTTCATGCTCTTCCTCTGACTTGGAATACACCAAAATTTCATCCAGGAAGACTATGAAAAACTTTTCTAGATAGTCCCTGAATACACCATTCATCAAGCACATAAAAACAACCGGTGTGTTCGACAGCCCAAACGGTACCACTGTGAACTTGTAATGACCATACCTTGTTCTAAAGGTAGTATTGCTGATGTCTTCATCATTTATTCTTACCTGGTGATATCTCGATATGAGATCTATCTTCGAAAATATTTTCTCACCTTTCAACTGATCGAAAAGATCGTCGATCCTCGACAGCGGATACTTGTTCTTGACAATTACTTTGTTCAACTGTCTGAAATCAATGCACAGCCTCAACATCCCATCCTTCTTCTTCATGAACAGGACTGGGGCACCACAAGGTGACATGCTTGGGTGAATGTGCCCCTTCTTTAGAAGCACTTCAATCTGCAATTGCAACTCTTTCAGCTCTGGCGTACTCATTCTATAAGGAGATTTCGACACTGGAGCTGCTCCAGGCATCAAATTTATAGAGAAATTGATATCTCTCTTCGAAGGTAGTCTGGGTACCTCCTGAAATATGTCTTCAAACTCTCTTAGTACTACATGGTCTCTAATCTTTGAGACTTCATCTCTGGATGCTTCCTCCACATGGGCTGAAAACAATTGACAACCTTTCATGTAGCACTTTTTCAATTGCATTGCTGAGATTTCTCTAACAACCACAACTCTAGGAATTCCTTGGATTGATTTTTGATTCCCCTCCTCATCCATCCATGTAAATTCCTTGTTACGACAGTCCAGGAGGGCATGGTGTTGGTCCAACCAGTCCATACCAATTAAACAATCATAAGAGCCTAAAGGAAGAATATTCAATTCAACCTTCGTGCTCAATCCCTTCATGTCCACCAAACAGGACTTAACCAACTCAGTGACTTTCCTCTTGGTTCCTGTAGCCAACTACACTAACCAAGAGTTTTCATGTTTGCTTCTTGATAAATGCAAACTTTCCATCATCGTAGGATCTACATAACTATGGCTATCCCCTGAATCAATTAAAATAATAAATGGTTTGTTGTTAAACATACCTTCCACTTCAATCATGTGCAATTGAAATTCATCTTGCTTGTTTTCCAGGGCCGCATAGATCCTTGGCATTCAACTGCCCATGTCCTCCACTGTTTCATCTTGTTGAACATTATGGATAGCTCTTGCTTTGCCATTTTTATGGGGACAATCTTTGTACTTGTGGTTCTCTTTACAGCCCCAACACTGAATGGGCGTTTGTCTCGGCCTTTGTTCCCCCACTTCATCCATTCTCGACTCTCTAAATGATGGATGTCCTTGAGGACTTTTTCTGAAAAAGGGAGGTTTGTTTCCCTTCTGCCTCTACTCTTTCTTAAACTTCTTTTGGTCATCCCAAGCCTTCCGAAAGGTAGGCTTTTCTCCTTGGTGCTCATATAACCATTTAGCTCTTCTTATTGTTTCTTCCATAGTCTTAGGATCATCATACTAAATCTTGTCACTAATGGGAGGTGGAAGTCCACTCAGATACCTCTGAATCTTGACAGCCTCATCTTTGATGAATGGAACATACTTCAGTAATTCCAAAAACCTTCGTTCGTATTCATCAATGTTCATGCTTCCCATCTTGAGTTCGAAGAAATCCTTCATCTTTCTGTCATAGTATCTTTTAGTCAGGTATTTCCTCTCGAAATACCTCTTGAATTCCTTCCATGTGATATCTTTCTCTCTAACGTGCTGCACCTGCACAAGCTGATCCCACCACATGGATGCTTTTCCTTTTAGTTGATACATCGCAATTATTCCTTCTACATGAGAGGAATAATTCTACAGTTAGAAATATTTCCTCATGCCAAGCAACCATGTTTCGGCATCCTCCTCCTTCTTATGTTCTCCACCAAACGTAGGAGGCTTAATCTTATTCATATCCCCTTTCAATTCATCCACTCTAGATATTTGGTGTTTTCTGGTAGGGGATGGGCTTGAACTATTGTGTGCTTCCTTATTGGGATGCTTTGGGGAGCGACGATGATGTATTCTACCACTCCTCGATCTTCTTTTTCTCTTAGGGGTCCTGTGACTCCCTGTTTTTCTTGTGTCACACTCCTTTTCCAATTTCCTTTCTATTCTTTCCAGGTTCTTCAACATCTTTAAGTTGAATTCACCCTGCCAATCCCTGACCCTCATGAGCTTTCAGCTATCGGCTCGGCGAACCTGGGCTTCTTTCTGCAATCTTTCAATGATTTTCATCACATGCCCTTCTTTATCCAATTCGCTTTCGTGCCCATAGGAGTTCGATCTTTTGACTCCCAAGTTGACAACCCTTCCTTCTCTTTCATTCTATGAATTGGAGGCAATCCACACCTCTTCCATTTCTATACTCGACATCGATTCACGACTATCCTAACACTCGTTGAACTCTGCACACACAACATGTAGTCAACCGAAGTTTATCAGGCCTTAAACCCTTAATAAAAATACAACATTCATAAACCAATGCGAATAAGAGAACGTTTCAATTCCACGAATTTTCTGATCTCTGTTTGGCTCTGCAATTTTCGGTGATAGCCCCCATTTTATTAGTCCCCAAACCATGCATCCATGGGCTGTGATCAAACTCTAAACTACTAGGTGCTACAAGGCTCTCCAAATTAAACTTCAGGTTTCAGGATTTCCTGGCTTCAAGGTTTCGGGTTTCAGAGTTTTGGTCCCGGAGGTTCTCGCACTCGCTTCCCTCTCCAACTCCTGACTTCCAAAAATTTGATTTCCTTACCCTCCAGGCCCATAGCACAGCTGTCACCCACCAAGGTAGTGACACATGGTGTCCTTAAGAAGGTCCACCTCACTCCCAACGATGTCAGGGGGACCCACTACTTTTACTTTTCGTTTCGGAGTTTCGGGCTTCAGGAGTTCGTGCATATACACATCTCGAACTTCCGTTTGCTGAAATTCTGAAATTACGGTCTATTCATCTACTTGATCCAACGGTCAAGTTCCTCTCCTATGATCTACAATGTATATCATTTCAGGATTTCGGGGTTTCAGGTTTTTGTTAACTGAGAGTTCATGATGCAGCGACTCCAAATCTCTTGTCACTTCAATCCTTGAATTTCGATACATGAGTTCTTGTACAACATCCAACGATCCTCTATGATTTGGATCTAATGGTCCAGGTCTCTCCTATGATTACACCTATCAAATCTCTTCAGCCCTAAATTCCTCACTGGTTGGCTGGATTCGATGGCTCATGGGATTTCGGTACTTCTTCCTATAAGCGCTCCATCGTCCGATTCTACCCTTGTTAATCGCTTTCGCGATTAAGGACTTGGAGTGACCAAGAATTTGGCCTACGCTCCAAGTTCATGATCCCTGAATTCATGAAATGATACAACGGTTCAAACCAACCACAATCAATGACCGACGTTTCTTCTGGATCCTAGAGTGGTGAGTTTCTCCATCCACTAACCACCTTGCAACTTCTGGCCATCTTACGGCCCTCACGATTTTGCGAGTTCTCCACAGAGAATTCTGATCGTCCAACTCTGCTTCTCAAGGACTTCTAGCCAATGACTTGGTACTCTCCTTCTGAACCTTCATCTACTTGATCCAACACTTCTGGTGTGGAGTTCTCTCTCTCCCTATGACCATATTCCACACCGGATGTAGTTTTATAATATCGCTACACCTCCTGAGCTTTGTAACATGGTCAAGTAGTCCGTTGACACTCAGAAACATTCTGAGATCTGAAATTATTCCTCTAGACACAATTTCTTCTCAAAACCTCGGTCCAAAGACCACTTATCCAGCCCATCTAGGCTCAGCGTTGAAACGTCGCTCTGATACCATACTGTAATGTCCCTGGCCATCATCCCACTGGTCGGGAAAACTCTACTGTGCAGAACAACATCATTCTCATACTTAAATGCATGTTATTAATTAAGTATGAGAATGATGTTGTTCTACACAGTAGTGTTTGCCCGGGCAGTGGGATGACAACCGGGGATGTTACATATAGACTCAACTTGTCACTACCACTGATATTGTTATTTCCATTGTCTCATCAACCTATAATCAACCTGTCATCCAACCTATCATTGTCAGTGTCACATCAACCTATAACTGTCACTGTCACATCAACCTGAAATCGATGATCAACCAATCATCCAACTTGTCACTGCCCCTATCACCATCACTGTCACTGTCATTTTCACTGATATATCATCATCAACCAACTATAACCAGATCCACTCACATGGGTACTAGAACCATCACCATAACATGTACATCAGCCATGTATTAGAACTTGTACCATACCATGTACCAGAATCTGTACCATACCATGTACAACAACCATGTACCAGAATCTGTACCATACCATGTACATTAACCACGTACTAGAACATGTACCATACCATGTATCAACTATGCACTAGAACCTGTACAATACCATGTACCAAAACCTATACCATACCATGTACCAAAACCTGTATCATACCATGTAACAAAACATGTATCATACCATGTAACAATATCACCAAGAAGTGCCTCTAGCAATGTACCATATCATCATCAACTCATGAACCAAAACATCACCAAGATGTGTCTCAATATGTTAAGGCCTAATATTGGCTCATTACCCCTTAATTGGGGCATATTATATTAGTAATGTTATTTTATTTATGTCGGCTTTAGGCCATTAGTTGTAATTATACCTCCTAGTCTCCTATATATACCAAGGAGACATTTTCATTTTGAATCATCTTGTACTTGAACATTTAAGTGGGGTAAAAGGAGGTTTCCCCCTCTAAGAGGCTTATTATATGAAATTGTCTCTTTTTCAAGGTTTTGAGTACTTTTTTTGAGGTTTTATCTATGCTATATTGATATTTGGTTCTTAACATATGGTATCAGAGCTCAAGGTCTTCGGGTTTCGCTGCTACATCTGAGACACCTTGGAATTTTCACTATAAATTTTTTTCTACAATGTTTCATAAGGAATGAATTGGAGGATATTTAGTAGACAGATCAAGGTACGTTGGGTTCAAAATTCATCTCCTAAGGACTTATACTTTCGAAGATACAACCTGTAAAAAATAGGGTTCTGGAATCATCTTGAACTGAGTCATTGCGTAATTTTCGTTATAAAACATTTTTTGTAATGTTTCAAACCTTGAACTCCGAAATATATTCACAGAAATTAATAAGGTATATGTGGTAAAAATTTCATCTTTTGGGTCATCTTAAATTTGTAGATACACCATGTGTAAGATAGGGTATATGACTAGTCCTATTGACTAGTCTCAAGAAGGTGTTCCGGGTAAAACAATCATAACTTCTTACTAGAGTATCCAAATTGAGTGGGACTAGTTTCATTCAACTTTGGACAGTCTGTAGTATTTCTGGTGCAAGTTTCACAATTTTATATCAATTATTTTGTGCCAGGCACGCTATACAAGTGAGATCTCCTGGAAAGGACAAAAATCGGCAAGTTGTGGGGAAGTTACCATAAATTCCACTTGGCACATCCAATTTTGATCAAACCTATGGAATTGCAGAGAATAAATATCAGAGAACTACATAAAATAAAGTTTCATTCCCAGAAGGTCTGAAACTTGGGAGATACAACAGAAGAAAGATTGTCTAGCAGAACCACCTCAAAATCAAGGTTCAAAAGTGATACTTGGCCAACATGCCACCCAAAAAGGGAACTTCTACACCAAATAAGCCTCCAGACAATCCTATTTGGACTCTTGATGAAGGTGAATAAATGCGTAGGGACATAAATGATTTACAAAATAAGATAGTAACAAAAGATGAACTACAAGAGATGATGGAGGGTTTAAAAGGGGAGATCATGGAAGTATTGAAAATTTTTGTAACAGAGAAGACACCTGAAAGTGAAAATGCATCCCATGAAATTCACGATGAGGACACAAGGAAGGTGAATCAAGAATGGAGAAAATCCAACTTTGGTTTGAAGACCAACCATGTTCCTAAGATTGATATGAGGAAGTTTGATGGAAAGGACCCAATCACATGGATACTTCAGATGGAGCAATTCTTTGA
>ML786145.1:94074-114030 GCA_009831015.1 Picea engelmannii
TATATACCAAGGAGACATTTTCATTTTGAATCATCTTGTACTTGAACATTTAAGTGGGGTAAAAGGAGGTTTCCCCCTCAAAGAGGCTTATTATCTAAAATTATCTCTTTTTCAAGGTGTTGAGTACTTTTTCTAAGGTTTTTTCTATGCTATATTGATATTTGGTTCTTAACACAATATCATGAATCATGTACTTTAAGATATGCCAAGTGTAGGTACCATAACATCAATGATGAGAAGCCTACCATATACCTCAATCATATTCCAAAATCATGTACCATTGACTATGAGATGTGCCTCATCCATATACCATATCACTCATGATATGTCTCAATCATGCCATACACCATGTATCATAAGATATCATCAATTGAGTGCCTCAATTATGTGATAATATCACCATGACATATAACAAACCAAATACCAATATAGATAAGATATCTTTGTAATCAATATACCATAACATTGCCAAGGTGTACCTCAACATGTACCAATAATATGCCTCACAACATGCACATAAGATGTGCCTCAAGCATGTGCCAATGTCTCAACAAGATACCAAAGACATGCCTCAAGCATGCACCATAACATCACCAACATGTAACCCTCAAAACATGCATATAAACATACCTTTACACCTATAGATGACCTAATACACAATATTACAAAATTGTAGCTCTTCATCAGTCTCAACAACCTAGTAATAGTATCCTCCTACATATTTGTCTCAACCTCATGGAATTAACCAATGCATCATGCAGAGCCTCACGGAACAAGGGAAGTACAACCCGTGGGATTTCCTCGAGGGACACTAGTATCCTAACCCACAAGCGTCATCCAAATTAGGGTTTATTAGAAAACTCTCGCTCTCCTCTTCAATCCCGAAAAATTTCACACTCCTTACTCTTTCGCTTCCTCAGATTCATCATTTCAGATTCGCCAATAGATCTCTTTCTCACTTAGAAGATATTCAATAAAGTTGTGTGTGTAAAAATGAGAGGCTTCTTGAAGTGTATTTATACTTGTCCACGTGACTTCTTTCCTTAACTTTAGAGATGACCTGTACTTTCTTATTATAATTGTTTAACCCTTTAGTTAATGACTTGTAGCATCTTTTTATAACCGTTTAGGGGCTTCTTAACCATTCTTCGGGGCTTCCAACTTCATGACCTTCCATTCGAAATGACATGACAAGGAATATCTATATATGAGTGTGTTACATGAATTTACACTATCCTTCATGTCCTTATTCCTTAAACAACTTCAGGATTCATAACCACATCTCTAGGGCTTCTTATAGACTTCTTCAAATACACCCATCATATCTATTGACATCAATGAAAACCACTTCTGTTCAAATCAATGACACTTAGGTTGGAATCAATGACAACCAACTTATCAACAACATCAATGGCAATCAACTATCCAACATTAGTCTTGTTCCCAAACTTTCCCATATTGTTCTTCTAAATCTCTTGTAAATAAACCCCAAGTATAATGATAATAATGGGGATTCCATTTAACTACCCGTTGATACCATTGTTATGGTTTTATCTCAAAGTTTCTACGTGAATCATTTTCTTATCATCCATAATATTATGCAGTTCAAAATATTGCTCTATTTGGTTCACCCAGTTAAAGACCTATGTTCCATCAAACTTATTTAATTCAACCTTGGGAAGGTTCAGTCCTTTTGGGAACCATCCATAACTAACTCCACTATTGGAGTTAAATCCCCTCGAAAATTATCATCATTGGAAATTTGTTCAACCTAAATACTACCCTTATTTTAATGAGTCCCTTCAAACACCTTATAAATTTTAGGGAGCCACCCATTTAAGTCTTCTAAAATGTTCTCTTCCAATTTTTCCATCTTTCTTTCCATCGGTTGCTTATTTTATTCCATCTTTCTTTCCATCAATTCCTTATTTTATTCCAAATTTATTTCCATCAATTCCTTATTTTCTTCCATCTTTCATTCCATCAGTTCTTTGTTTTCATCCATTTTATTCCCATTTAGATTTGAGTATTTATCAAATCAACCTTTTTCACTGACCTATAATTCAATTCATTGATTTGACTGTCCAATTTGGATACTTTGTTTTGTATCTCCTCATTTTCTTCATGAGTCACGAAGAAGCTTTCCAAAGGTTTAATTGATGATGTAAATTTTGGATTTTTCTTTGGAGCCATGGAAAAATGTTACTAGGTCCTAAGGAAAATGGAGTGTGAGGTGTTATATCTTGTTGATGTACATGTGGGGTCCAACAATAGTACCTGGACCAATCTCTCATGGAACTAACTAAGGTGGCTCAATCATGCCCTTACTCGTACTACTTGACTACCCAGGTACTAGAGAGAAATTTCCCCGAGTGTTGTTATTAGTGTACTATAGCAACAAGATGGTTAAATAGATTATCTAAGGTTGGTTGTAGGTATGCCTAGGGGAATTCCTATATACCCAAAGGTACATGGAAGTGATATTCCATCTACAGATATTTTCAATGTAGTACTACTTGAAGGGGTACCAACAGGGGTTATAGGGTTTCCAACCAGGTGAAACTATATGATTCCAACCATGTGAAACCATGTGTATTTCCTATGTGTATTCTTCCCCAACCAAAGTTTTACCTGATTAATGGAAAATCCTATGTCAGTTAAATACGTAAGAACACGTCTCTAAAAAAAATAAAAAATGAGCTTGCTAACCATGAAAAAAGATCTTAAAATCACCAGAAAATAACTTGTGCAAAAAACCTAACTTCCATAAGAAAAATATCATCAAATATAATGATTCAAACTTTAAAAAAATTTCCACGTGTACTTCACTATGTCAAATCATGATTCTAAAACTTTCATAGTCTAAAAATTCACTAAAAAAATTACAGCAAAAATGCTAAGATAATTGATTTCAGGATGAGTCACAAAACTTGTCTTCCATGGACTATATCTCAAAATTTAGAGACAACCAGAACCTAAAATTTTGACCACCTATACTATGACATTTATCCTCAATCTCCATAAAATTTCATTGTCTGAAACTTCCCAAAAAAAAATCTTATAGAGAAAATTTCAAGATGACTCGTTTAAAATTGAATTTGGGATGAGTAAAAAATAATATATTCCATAGGCTATATCTCATAAGGTATAAAAAAACAGACCTTGAATTTTTTACCAAACTACTATGATATGTCTCTTAAGTAACCTCCAAATTTTTTTGTTTGAAGCATCCTAGAAACAAATTATAGAGAAAATTCCAAGATGACTCGCTTGAAGTAGTAAAACCCTAGGATCGATTCTCTTGATACAAAATGTTATGAATCACACACCTTGAAAATGATAAAAATTCAATGAATATAGTCCACTTTGAGGGGGAAATATCCTTTTACAATATATCCAATTCACAGGATAAAAATGTGATGATTATAAGGCAACAATATGATGACCCTAATAAGCATTCATCATTAGGGTATTAGCATAGGGGCCCAAGGGCTTTAACACCAAGTAAGTATATGAAGCGTCATAGGAGTCTTCCTTGAGTGCAAACCCCTTACTACCCTTCAAAGGAAGGGACATAAATTTGAATGGGTAAGAAAATGTGAATAGGAAATTATGAAGTAGAAGCACTATGTATGAGTGCACATTTCATAAGGGTGCCAAATCCCATTAATAGATTTGTACTTTGTTCTAGCACACCCTTAGAGGGCCTATGTGTAGTGTGTATGCATGGTAGAGGAGTAATGTCTTACATCTCAAGTAATTTAAGGACCACAAAAGGAACTGCACTACCCATAAATTGGAGTTAGCATTAGCCATGCTCGCAGTAAATTTATGGAGGAATTATTTAATGGGTGAGAAGTTTGAGCTTAAGATCGACTAGTGGAGCCTTCAAAATATTGTCTCTAGAAGGGATTGAATGCTAGAAAGACACACAAAATTGACTTCCTAATGAGTCTAATTTATAGTTTTTGGATATTAAAGGGGAGAGAACATGGCTAAACCAATATAATTCTTCCCTTTTCACACTATGTTAATTTATCCAAATTTTTGCATCATTTCATCTAAGTAGCTAATGACAAACTCATTGAATGGGTTCTTATTGTCTTTGTATTATCATCATGACATGTGGAACCCCATTATTGGTTCTCGCTTGCATATATCTATCTGAAACACTCCAACCGATCAACTTCCTTGTGAGGTGATCTCTTGGTGTTGGGGGTTCACTAATTAGGCAATATTATACCACATGATTTCATATTAGGGTGTTTAAAAATCTAAAAAATGAAATACATATATCACCTAGTGTGTAGGATTTAAGGGTTATTTTTAATATATTAAAATCATACAGATAATCAGGGTTGAGAATTAGGTATTGGGAGGGGTTATTATTTGGTATTAGGGGGTTTGAATAAGGTATCATATGGTGTGGGGGATTTGAATAGGTGGATTTGTATTGGATTGTTTTGCACCTTTAATATCAACAAAAACATATCCATTCTCCTTGAATGCTCTTCTTCTTCTTCTTCTTCTTCATTGTTCTGTGTCCATAACCCTCTTTTAAACATATGAAACTCTAACATCTGTCACAATTTATGCAATTACTTGGCCAGTATAGGACTTGACATATCACCCAACTCTCCCATATTAATCTACTACATGTATCAATTAATTTGTCACTCATTGAAATCAAGTATGTGACCAGTAGTTTCATTATCAATTGAGGATTTTACCAAGTTATGAAAAAGATACATAGTGGAAGGACTATGTAGTGAATCCCCATTAGTTTGGAAAAAATAAATGGTCATAAGAATCTACACCTATTGATTCTATAAATGATATTTCCTCACCCACTAAGGAGTATGATGTGGAAACTAACATATTGATAACTCAAAATCCATTCTCTCTCCTACTAGTCTCTTTGCTTGGTCACTCCTTTGGGAAAAAGAAGAGGAGGCATGATTTGGGTAACTTGGACCTTTTGACTTCATTGGGTTATGCAAAGAAATTAGTGTTTTTAGAATCTCCATTAATATCTAATCAGTTCATTGGTGAAATTAAAATAAGGAAAAAAAAAGGTAGTACACCAATGTCCATAATCCTCATCCAAGGCTTATAAGAGTTGTGCCATGTCACCATATTAAAGGTAAAAGTAAATATAAGTATTAAAAATGTTATGTAAAAAATGGATATCTAGGGAAAATAAAAGGTCTTCTAATTGAAAGGTGTATTAGGAGGGGAGTTCAACAAAACGATTTTAGGAAGTATTCTTTAATATATAGTGAAATTAGGGTATTCTTTAATATTCCATAAATGCACATGCTATGTCATAGGTTCATGAAGTGAACTCATTATGTCTCTTGGCAAGCCAACCATAGTTGTAGCAATCATAGGCTATAGTGTATGACCTTGTTGCAAGCATAACAATGAGAGTCTCCTTGAAATGGAAACAATAATGATTCATTGTAACTATGTCCCGTGTCTAGGCACATGAGGTATACACTTACTTGAATATAGAACACGAAGCTCAAAATTATTCCCAGTAATTTCTCAACATTAATGGATGAGAGTAAATTAAAAAGATAGAAATTGTCATATTAAATTAAATTTGTTATTTCCTAGCTCTCGTTTTACAAGTCTAATTTTCTTATGAAAGATTCAAATAAATGATTATCACGTGAGTAATTCAACATTATCCAACTCTAACATTCTTAGTAAGAGCAAGGACTTTAATTAACCAATAATAATTATATTCAAAATATTTGTCAAGATTACTCATCAATAACTCATCAGAAGTAATTTCTCTATTAATAAAATCAATTGTGACGAAATACTATATTTATTAATGAAAATGTTTTTTTTTTCTAATTACCCTCCATAAAAACCCATAACTATTTTTATTTTTTTAAGAATGGAAAACAACCAACAACTGCACTCAAAGGCCAAAATTCATAACTTAATTTATTATTCCATGAAAAAAATGTCTTCGATTCTACAAGTTTAAATTCTCAATTGTTACTTCTCCTTATAAGGATAAGATTTTCAATCTAATCCATATTTCTATTTCATGTTTACATGTGACAGATTATTTATTTATTCTCTATCTTGAATTATCATTCTTTCTTCCTTGTACGGACAATGGAATTCAAAGATCTTAGCAAGGATTACAAATGCTTAACATGGTAGCCTATTTCTTCTCCTTTCTACCACTCTCTACTCTTGTTCTCTCTTATTTTTCCTTTTTACTTTCTTCTAATCTAGAAGACATATATAACCATATGAGTCATTTCCCTTCATAAGAATTTACTAAATGATGTATGAGAGTGTAGTTTCTCAACCAACTTGGTGAAATATTGATTATAAGGAAGGCGTGAGTCAAGGATATCCATGGATGAAAACATTTTGTTGACATTTGGCCATGAAAACCCCCTTTGTGAACTTGTAAATCAGCCTTATTGGTGGTATGAAATTGTTTCTCATGCATCATGAAGTAAGTTTCACATTACCTAGTTGTGTTTGGTTGTCCACAAGATCAAAAATATGAAATCATATCTTTCGAACCATCAACATTTGTGTCATAAATGGGATCCCCATCAAAATAAAAACATTTTATATCACCTTTAAGTCTTTTCAATATGGAGAAGAGCATCAATATTCTCAATCTCTATGATGTCATTGTCTTCATCAAACAAAGTTTTATCAATTATATTTTCCTTTTCCAAGTTTCTAAAGGATGTATCATAAAACTCAAAATCTTGGAAATGAGTGTAGCATATAAAAAACCCTTGATTCCATGCAGAGGAGAAGGGACGAATGCTAGAAATATTTTTCATCAAGGATCTCTTCATATACTTTCCCTTTGAATGTCTCTTGATTTCCCATGGAATCATGATAAGATTCATCATGATCATTTTCTTCCTGAGAAGATGCAACAAAATCCTCAATGGCCTCATCATCTTCAAGAGAAGAACAAGTTGTTTCAAGAGAAGAACAAGTTGTTTCTTGAGGCCCCTTTTCAACAAGGTGGTCTTTTCTTATCACATCATACATTTCCTTGACATTTTAAACAAGTGGCATCCATTCCTCATCCTTTTCTAAATCCAAAGTGTTTGGGATAATTTGTCACAAGGGTGAGCAAATAACATCCCTCGGCATCCCTTGAGTGCTAACGTAGGAAGTATCAACACCAAAGTTATTATAGTTGGAGGGTTAGAGAACCATAACATTATGTATAACATAAATTAAGATAAAGAAATAGATGCATGAAACATAAAACGCAAGAGTTAAAAAAATAATAACATTAAGAGTGGTTACCAATGGAGAAGGATTTAATTGATAACACCTAAGAGGGAAGTATGAGCACAAATGAGATATTTTACTCCTCCTTGGGAGGGTCCTTTTTTTTCCCACTAGAACCTTTTCTTCTCTCTTTCTCAAAACAAAGTAAAATAGTGTGAATAAATGCACCCAACATCTCAAGAGGAAAGAGATTTGGTACACCAAACAAGATTATTTATGAATGCGTGAATGAACTCAAGAGAAAAGAGGATTATTTGAGTTAAAACCAATAGCATAAAAATACATTGATTGCTTCTTATTAATGCATACTCATGGCTTTCTTATATAGGATTTCTTCAAGTATTTATTTATCTAGCTCCAAGTGTGAAAGAATATCCCTCATATAGGTGGATCACCTACCATTTGAGTGGTCCTAAAGCTATTCTTAGAGATGAAGAGTCGGCTCCTTCAAGTACACTTGAATTGAGGTCATGTGAGATTTGAATGACCTCATTAATGTGTCGTCTATCAAATCTGCATGGGTTTCAATGGTGACAGTCACATTGAAGTGCATGAATGGAATGGAATTTTCTTTGTTAGCCTACATTGGCATGCATTAATGGTGATGAATGTGTTTTGGCAGTCCGTGTGGATTCTTGAAAACCCACTTTCCATAGTTTTTTACTTTGTTGAATAAGGCATGTTAATGTTGAGAGTATGTCATTTGTTGTATTAAACTAATGACTTCTATGGTGATCACATGTAAAACTTGTTGAGCGATTTTTTGGTGATAACAGATTTCCCTTAATGTGTGAGGTTAGGAGAAAATGCATATCTTAAATACATCATCGTTCATTCTTCTTGGTGTAGTGACTTCTTGTATAGAGAGAAAGAGAGAGAGAGAAACAAGGACTATCCTTTGGAGGGAGAAGGAATTTTATACTACCCTAAAAAATAATAAGAATATTTACACAAACAAGGTTGGCATGTCCCATCCTTGTTCCAAAACAAAAATAATTTACAATGATAATAATAAATGAGAGCTTGATGAAGTAGAGATCGACATCGCCCTTGGGGGTGTTGGTAACAACAAATGATGGTTTTGAGATGAGAAAATTCCATGAAACTTGGAGTGAAGACTTGTGATGGGTTTTCATGACTCGGAGGCATTGATGGCCTATCAAGTTTAGTAGTCTTCGACTGGTACTAAAAAAAACAATTGTCGCTAAGTAAGGCCCACCCTTATATGTATAGATGTTGATGTCGAATATCAATGAGGTCAATGGAAGCAAAGAGAAATGATGACTCTCTATGTCCCATTTGAGAATCATCATTTTTAACGTAATGAGAACTAAGATGCTACAATATACCTAGAAATTGATGTTGACGTCGACAGGATTGCAACGACAACTATAAGGAGAAAAGTGCTCCTTGAAACAAATTGTCAATATGGTATCAAGTACTGACTTGTAAGGGGGTTGACTGACTGGTAAAAGTGGACGAAGTTGGGAATAAGGGGTACTCAAAAAATTCCCTTGGTTGGATCATTAGTGATGGAGGGAAATGGAAACGATCATAAAAAGTAATCTAATGTCAGGGGGAAATCACATATTGGATAAGTTTTGTTGATTGAGGTTTGAAGATTAGGAGTTGCAAAATGAGTGTTTTATAGGTGAAATCTCAAATATCTTGACAGAGGGTTCTAGGATACTCAAGTTTTGGCCAATGAAATGGATATTTGTAGATAAAATATTATTTAAGATGAATACCCCAACCAAGGGAAACAAGGGTTGTCGCTAGGTAAAAATGGTGTCATTGAATCTGATGGTCATAATCTATTTACTTGCTTGAAATCAAAAGGTACTTTATACAGTTACCAAATGAATAAAAAATGGTTTGGGTTGAATGTGCATGCACATATACAAGTTCCCCAGTGTAAATATGGCTTGGCCTATAGAGACACAAGTGCCTGAAACAAAATGTAGGGTGGGGGGCCCAAGGGTGGATCTCTATGTAGGTGATGTGATGGAAGATTGGACTGTATATGGGAAATTTATCTTGTAGAATATGAGGGGCCAATGATAATGTGAGATTTCATTCAACATAGCCAATCAAATTGTATAATGATCCGGGAGTCCGGAGGGGTCTGAGCTAGCAATATGATTGAGAAGGAGTATGAGGTTCATTATTGAACGTGCAAACTATATGGACTCTTGTGCCTATGGGGTGAAAATAGCATGGGTTCCATTTTTATTGGGGGATAAAAATATGTTAGACATCCCATCGGGGTAGAAAAACATAATTTCTCATAGCAACTAAATGCAAGTGGAACTAGGTGAAATTATTGTGGTACCATATATTGTGAACCTAGAGGCATGTGTCAATGGATGATACTATAAAATGTAACTGGTTTCAGAGGGAGTGACTACATGCCACTTTTTAAACATATACATGAAGGGGCAATGAGATTAGGATAATTGTAAGTGTTATGAGCTTGTTGATGAGTACTTTCACACAAAAACCAAATTACCTGTAGTGAAAAATACATGAAAGTAAAGAACATGTTGCAGAAATTTGATGAAATGATTGTGAGAAATCATACATATTCTTTTAAAATTGGCAAGAAAAATGGCACCTTGATGAAATTTTAGGTTCCCCTGAAATAGGCCAAGGAACAATGAGGTCCTAGAAAATGTACTCCCGTAAGGAGGCTAAGGAACGATGGATTCATGAATAAGGCACACCCTAAGTGTAAATTCTAACCTTGTACAATATCTACTACAAACTAATATTCAGAAAAGAACAGAAAAGATACAATGGAAAATACAAACATTACACAGAGATTTTTCACCTAGAAACCCAAACCGGGAAAACCAACATATATTATATTCATACCTTGTGTTACATTGTTTACAATACAATATACATATAGGAGCCAGCGAAATCCAAAACCCTAACCCAATGACCTGGATTAGTCCAAAACCCTAATTCCTTAACCGGAAATAGAAAACCATTGGCAAAAAACCATGTGCGGAAAAACCACCTAATATCATGTGGTCCCGGTAATATGTCGTCCCGGAAATATGTCGGCCTGGCGAAAATATGTCGGCCCGAAAAAAAAAATTCGGGGGCGCTACCCCCGAACCCCCGCGCGGGGGGCTCCACCCCCCTCTAACCCCCCTGCGCACCCGGCGCAGGCGCTCAGACACTACTACTCGTGCAAAGAATATAACACATACCCAACACTAAGGAAATCCAAGGAACAATGAGTACCCAAAATAAGAACTTCCTAAAGGAAGTCAAGGAATGATGATTTACTAGAACAAGGCACTCCCTGATGGAGGTCGAGGAATGATGAGTTTTTGAAAAAGGCACTCCCTGATGGAGGCCATGGAACCATGGATTATTGGAAAAGGAACTCCTTGAAGAAGGTTAGGGAATGATGGGTTCCTGGAAAATGCACTCCCTGAAGGAGACCAGGGAACCATTGGGTTCCTGAAAAACACATTCTCTAAGGGAGTTCGGGGAACCATGGATTCCCAGAAAAGGAACTCCCTTAAGGAGGTTAGGGAATCATGGGTTCCTAGAAAATGAATTATGTGAAGGAGGCCAGGGAACCATGGGTTCCTGGAAAAGGTAATCCATGTTGGCACAGGGGTAGACCCAGTGTTCAACGTTCAAGATTGCACCAACAAAACCTTAACTATCAACCCTTTCGGCAACACTTGCGAAGCATATGAAGTCTCACCCGAGGTAGGGGTAGGGGTGGTTGCATGACTCAGATGTCTATAAACTTAGCTGGGACACAGATCTATGATGATAGCACTTATCAATTATCTAGCAAGGTTTATCTATCAATATTCAACCCTTACAACACTTCGCAGATAGCACAGAGCATCGCAGTATATACTAAGATTCAAGATAATTCATCACTTAGATATAGAAATATAGATTGGATTCACAAGATCAGGCACTAAGAATCTTATAGATCAGATCTAACATTCATTCCTATCTCATAAGCACAAAGCATAACTAAAACTACTTAATCACATCAAGCACTTAGCCAAGACGGAGATAAACAGATTAGGTCAAAGAACATAGCACAATACACAAATTTATCGTGGTTCACCCCCACCCTGGGGCTACGTCCACAAGATCTTCTTCTTTATTATCTTAGTCAAACAATTAGAGCACAGAGCTTTAACAATCCTTGCTTCGCATAGAACAAAAGATCTGCGTAGCTCGCTAGATCCTTCTTCCTTGCACTTCAGCCTAAAACTACAACTTTCACTTAGCTTTTCAATCTCCTTACAATCATGAACAGAGCACTTTCAATATACATTTGATCACACAGATCCAGTTACTAGCACTAAGACTTTAGCTATACATCACATAGATGTACTACCGTCTCCTACTTACATTGCCTAAGTATCTATTTATAGATCACAAAATGGGCCTAAGCATGGGTAAACCCACGGGTCGACATCCCTTTCCCGTTACATCAAAACAAAACCCTAAAGGGTCCCAAAAATAGGTTTTTTCTTCCCTAATTTCCGCTTCGTGTTGCGCTCCATATTTGACTAGTTGTCGCAGTCCCAAAAACGGTCAACTATGACCAAGTATTCTTCAAAACTTGGTCAAGGGCCAACAGGACCCCAACACCCACCTATGACTTGTCCCAAGTCACTCTGGTGTGATCAATTCCGCCTCGAATGCCTCGAGCTTGGCTCGAGCTGCTTCGACCTGCTGCAGTGCAACAACCTCTTGCTTAGTGAATTCCTGGATCACTATGTTATTGAGTGGTCTTTCTAGCCGTTGTTCTGTAGTGATGACAACCTGTTCGAGTTCATCTCCTTGGCTTTCAAGTTTAGCGAACAACTGGCATGCATTTTCTTGTATTGGCTGAAGTTGTTGGGAAATTTCCATCACTTTACTTTGCAGCATATGTACCTATTGTTGGGCTATGCATTGTTCAACGAACCTCTTCATTATTTCTACTAGGGTCAAAGTCTGTATCTATGCCTGTAGCATGTATACATGCTTCTTTGCTTCTTGGAGTTGTGCCTCTAATGTCGGTAATTATGGATTCTCTGTGAGGGTTTCATAATTCTAGGTGCTTCTAGCACTCAGCTGCTTTCATTCCAGAGAAAAGATTTTTAATTGGTCAACTACGCTTCGAGCAGTGGCCTCTCTTAGATATTTTATTTCTTTAGGGGTCTCAGGCATGGTGTGGAGCGCCAGATCTGTGATGTGTTGTTGGATTTGTTGGATTACTTCTTCTAGTTGGGTCACCTGCTGTGGGAGACGGTCTTTCATCTTCACGTCTATGATCATCACAGAGTGAAGTTCTTTGTGAACCCTTTCCTGTACTTCAAGTTTCTCTGCTAGCAACTGTGTCTTTTCCTCATCCCACTTCGCTTTCAGGGCAATATTTTCCCGTTCTCCCTCACTTCATTGTTCTAGAAGTGTTTTTTGTGCTTGCATCAAAGCCTGGGTGGCTTGTGCTATGTCTTCTTGAGCTGGTTGAAGGTGAGATTGGACTTGATCAATGATCTGGTGTAGATGAGTGGGCTCATCACCTGTTCCTAATGGTCCACTTATTAAGGGTGCTGTAGAAACTGCTTGGCTAGATTGGAGTGCTTGCTGCACTTCTTGGAGTTCTCCCTTGATTTGATTGAATATATCCTCCTGCTTTGCTTCTTTCTTTTTTGCGAGCTCTAGTGAAACATCATTCAGCACAACAATTAAGAAGTCAAAGTCATCCAGGGTAAGGGTAGTTTTAAGTGTGGTCTGGGTGGCCTTATCTTTATTTTGGGAGGAAGGTTTTGTTGGTGTAATCTTTCTTTTCATGGAGGGATCCTCCTCCTCTCTAGGTGGAGTAACCTCGCCCTTGTTTTGGTCAACTTCTGTGCTGCCTAGCTCGTCACCATCACCTCCCTACATAGGTGATATCGAGGTAGTCTTCGTGAACATGCTAGGAATATCTTCAACTTTTTCATCCTTCTTAGTCTTGCTTGGCCCAGGTGTATCTAACATAGCTTTAGGTCTTTCCTCGTTGGACATGTCTGCAGGGTCCGCTGCAACAAGGAGGTCTGCCGACCATTCCTTGGTAATCTCCTCCAAGTCATCTTCTGTCATCTTGTAGTAGGATTGGAGATGTTGTTTATGCTCATCACCGCGAGCTATAATATAGGTGAAGTGGTGGTATGCATTGAATTTCATCAAAGGTATAAACCTATGAAGTACATTTGGGGTGATTCATGGTGTAGACTGAATTGCATTCTTCAGTTGGTTGAAATAGGTGTGGAAGAACACATTGGACTACCACTTCTTGTTCATATCGTTGGAGTACCACAACGTAAAAAACTTCGTGTCCAGTGGTTCAAAAGGTTTGATCTCTAGAAAAGTGGATCCCTCTAGCAGTTCCCAAGTGATGAAAGCGATGAGTATGAGAAACCAACTAAAGTGGAACTCATACCCTTGGTCTTGCGCTCCTCTGCAATCCATCTCTAACTGGTTTACAAGATACTATACCCAATTCATCTGTAGTCCCTTGGCGCACTTCCCTGCGAGGTCAAATACAAATCTAGTCACCTGTGTTGGTATGTTCTTATGAACTAACTTGCCTGCGATCAACTAACAGGCAAGGCGCACTGTGCCATTCTAGATAGAGGCTACCTTGTAGCCTCATGTACCCTTCTCTACATCTCCATACGTTTCTTTTATCTGCTGTGCTAGTGCTCAGTATGAGGTCTTCTCTGGGTAAAATTCATGTGGGTCAGGGCCTTGCATGCTAAGCCCTTTGATCCGATTAATCATATTCATATCCACAGTGATGTGGAGGTCCAACAATAAGTATCCACTGTGGTAGCAATACAACAACAACTTGACACATGCGTTGACTTCCTGGTGTCTGCCGAAGTGAGGGATCTTCATTATGTTGAGCAGTGTGGATTGTGCAAGGTTCTAGGTCCAGGACTGTGGGACAATCTTAGGATTTATGCCTTTGGTCTTGGTTAAGTACTTGTGTGGAGATAACATGATGTAGTCTTTGCGATCTCCAAGGTTAAAATCATTAAATTTCAGTGTTGCGAGCTTATCCTGATCAACACATACTGTGCGCACCCCTTTCGGAAGATACGCGGTGATCAAGGTGTAATCAAAGTCTTTGGGTACACTGTTGCAGTTAATCTTGCCTCTCAAAGGTGGTATGTAAACCGATAGAATGCGTGGGATTAGCTTGGCATTTGCAATATCATCTTTGTGCTTTGTTCTTGTCTCGGTCGTTGTTCTGGAAGGTCCTGCTCCACGAGCAGTGGAGGGAGAATCTTGTACTCCTCCTATTAATGATTCTTGCATGCCTATAGACATACTTTTTTCTGACATGAATCTCTCAACCATTAAGTCAATCAAAACTTCTTCAACTACTTTCTCAACAACACTGAGCTCGTCTGACATACAATCTTGGGTCCACTAGCTCAGGTGTGAAAATGAATTCAGAGACTACGATGAACAGTATGGGAACAAGGGAATGATCACAGGGTGAAGTAATCTCAAGTTTCAGGCTCAAATTCTCATTTAGAAAAAGCATTTTTGATGTGTGGTGCGATGAACTAAGTAGTGAAACTTAGCAACTGTCAGCTTGCAACGGGTAAGAGGATACATTAACTGATTCTCTGTCCATATGGCGCAGTCTAACGTTCTAGTGGTGAGACATAAATGCGTTTCAACCTGGCTGGAGTGGAAGTTGAATGGTTATATTGGCTTCCAATGACTATATTTTTGTGTCATGGCGAAGTGCCATAGGTCATTGTTTTGATATCCCGACGAAGCTCGATTCCTGTGATTTTTCCTTCTGCGAGTTTCCTCTAGAGTCTTCTATAACTTTTCTATTTTGGCCCTCTTCTTACTTAGCTTCCTAGCCTTTTTCCTAGTAATCTTCGTCTCGGTCATCCTTTTACCATTCTGATTCTTATCGTCTCTTGACATAGTCACTTCGCGTTGCTTAGGTTCTTTCTTCATATCCAAAGGTAATACTCCTTCATCATATGGATTAGGTATTTTGTTCTTCTGTGGTTCCTCTAATGCTCTTATAGATTTGATACCCAAGTCCCTGGTGCTCAATGGCTTAGGTCTATCCCCTTGTTCTTTCATCAAGTAGGAGATCCTTCTAGACATAAATTCCATGAGTTCTTGCTTCTTCTTTTCTAGAGCGTCCTTTTCTTGTGTTCTTCGGATCTGGTCTTTTTTAATCCAGATCTTGCCTAACAAAGATGTAAGTGGGGCATGGTCCTCAATAAATTTAATAACTTCAAATTCTTTCTCTGTCGAAGTTCCATGGGTACTCATAGCTATCTGTGTAATTTTTCCACATAGGGTTATCATTTTTCCTTTAAACAATCCGATGGTTCCTAGTGAAGGGACCAGAGTAGGCCTTCCTAGGGTTTCCCAAGTGCTTTCTGTCAGAATGTTCATTGGTGTTCCCTCATCCAGAGCATAGTCAATGTCGAAGTCTCCTATTCTTACTTCGATTTTCTCCTTTTCTTTGAATATCTCTGACAAACTGACATCCTTATGGTCATCTAGGGTTTCTTTTATTTTCAGTAACATGATCTCTGATTCTTTCTGGGGTTCTTTTATAATTTTAGTCTCTTGATCTCTTTCATAGTTTTCTTGTTCCATATTCATCTTTTCAAGTCTAGCAATCATAAAATGGAAATCCAATACTTCATGGTCCATAGCTCTACAACAGAGGCAACTAGGGTTTCTCCCAGGGCATTCCTTAGCAAGATGCCCTAGTCTTTTGCAATTGTAGCAAAGAGTTAATCCTCTCTTTCTTTTAAATGACCCCCAACCTCTTCTTCATTGCGTGCTAGGATCATAAGGGCTAGCCTATACAATTTTCTTTCTAGGGTCATACATCCATTGGTTAGTCCAAAAACTCTTTCTATGCATAGGTATAACATATCTTTCACTATTTCTATTCATATCAAACTTTATTTTATCTAACAATGCTCTATTTTTTAAGCTAAGACAGTCAAGCATACCTAGATCCATACGTTAGAAGTAAAAGTTTTCACTTATTTGCTTCCACGAGGTACAAAACTTTCAGATCTAAAACTTGAACTATTATTACCTTTACTAGAGGTTAGAGCTTACATATCTTACCTCTTTTTTGTAGAAATTTATTTCTTAGAGCACAAAGTGTTCATATCTCACTTCTTTTCTTTAGTGTCAACCTCTTTTCTTCTAGATCTGACCTCTTTCCTTTAGATCTGACCTTTCTTTCTCGGCACAAAGCTTCGCAGGTCAAGTAGAATACTGCACACTAGGGCAACAAATCTATTCACATAGCTTATTTCGCACAAAGCCTTTTCTTCTTTAGTTCCCAACAATCATAGTTTCAAGTCCTGAAAAATAGAACCATTTGTTGGGATAGGAGCAGACCTAGGGTTCAACGCTCAAGAGCGAACCAACAAAACCCTAACTACCGACCCTTTCGGCAACACCTACGAAGTAGATGAAGTCTCACCTGAGGTAGGGGCAGGGGTGGTTGCAGGACTTAGATGTCTGCAAACTTAGCTGGGACACAGATCTATGATTATAGCACTTAGCAATTATCTTATCTATCAATATTCAAACCTTACATCACTTCGTAAATAACACAGAGCATTGAAGTATATACTTAGATTCAAGATAATTTAGCACTTAGATACAACAAGATAGATTGGATTCACCATATCAGGCACTAAGAATCTTATATATCAGATCTAGCATTCATTCCTATATTAGAAGAAAAAATCATGACTAAAACTACTTAATCACATCAAGCACTTAGCCAAGAAGGAGATAAACACATTAGGTCAAAGAACAGAGAACAATACACAAAGTTACCATGGTTCACCCCCATCTTGGGGCTACGTCCACAAGATCTTATTCTTTATTATCTCAATCAAACAGTTACATCATAGAGCTTCAACAATCCTTGCTTTGCACAAGATAGAAGATCTGCGCAGCTCGCTAGATCCTTCTTCCTTACACTTCAGCCCAAAACTACAACAACTTTCACTTAGCTTTTCAATCTCCTTACAATCATGCACAAAGCACTTGTAATATACATCCGATTACACAGATCCAATTACTAGCACTAAGCCTTTAGCTATACATCACATAGATGTACTACCATCTCCTACTTACATTGCCTAAGTATCTATCTATAGATTACAAAATGGGCCTAAGCATGGGTAAACCCATAGGCCGACATCCCTTTCCTATTACATCAACCCAAAACCCTAAAGAGTCCCAAAAATAGGTTTTTATTCCATAATTTCTGCTTCGCTTTGCGCTCCATCTTTGACTAGCAGTCGTAGTCCCAAAAACGGTCAACTATGACCAAGTATTCTTCAAAACTTGGTCAAGGGCCTATTGGTTGTGGAGCCTGATTATCTTCCTGATTCAGAGGTATTTTTTTCTTTCAGCTGTGTTTATACACCATGAAGTATTTACACCCCAAAAGTATGTACACTCTTTCATGCGGGGGAGTGCAGAGGGTACCCCCTCTGCGGGGTCCTGAGGGGCTATCCCCCTAGCTGGGGGAAAGCGGCCCCCCAAAGGGGGTTCGGGGGCGAAGCCCTCGAAGGGAAAATTTCCTTGTAAATGTATATTGTAATTTCATTGTAAATCTAGACCGTTCATTATAAGGTCGTAGATCTAACGATAGAGATTATGTTAGGTTTTTTTTCCCTAGAAGGCAACCCTCTTTTATGACGGAAATGTATTGCGGCTATGGTTGATGGTGAATATTGTATTCTGAGATAGGAGACTGTGAGAGAAAGAAGAGGAAGTTACAGTGGGTTTGATGTAGGTTGTATCCCTTCATATGCTGGATAATAATAAAGGAAGGACCTAGAAATTTCTCTGGTGGACGTAGCCCACACTGGGTTGACCACACAAATATGTGTCTCTATTGTATTGTGTATATTTTGTGTTTTGTTTCCACATTTGTTTTATTTTATTTCTCCACAGTCCTATTTTTCTAACAACTGGTATTAGAGTGAAAGGTAACTCGGAAGAAAAGAGGGTTCCTGGTTCAAGTCAGAGCAATGTCGAAAGATGAAATGTTTAGGGTCGAGAAATTTAACGGTCAAAACTACCAGTTATGGAAGATGTAGATGGAAGATTATTTATATCAGAAGGATCTATTCCTACCATTGAGTGGAGTAGCAAAGAAGCCGATGGCCATGAAGGACGAAGAATGGGATATTCTTGACAGAAAGGCTCTAGGAATGATACGACTGAGCTTGGTAGCATCGGTGGATTTCAATATTTCCAAAGAAAAAACAACGAAGGGTTTGATGGATGCATTGGCCCAATTGTATGAAAAACCCTCGACATCCAATAAGGTATTTCTAATGAAGAGATTATTTAATATGAAGATGTCAGAAGGTGGGTCTGTTGCAGATCATTTAAATGAATTTAATACGGTTACTAATCAACTAAGTTCTGTAAATGTGGACTTTGGTGATGAGGTCAGGGCTCTTCTAATCTTGTGCTCATTTCCAGAAAGCTGGAACAGCTTGGTCATGGCTGTAAATAACTCTGTCTCTGGTTCAAATGCTTTAAAATTTGATGATTTTGTTGGTGTTATCCTTAGTGAGGAAATGCGATGGAAAAACATAGGTGAGACATCAGGTAATGCGTTGAACATGGAGAACAGGGGAAGACAAAAGGATAGAGGAAAGGGCTTAGGGAACCACGAGAATTCTAGGAAGGGTAGATCCAAATCTAGACTTGGAAAGATAGAGTGTTGGAATTGTGGGAAGAAAGGACATCTGAAGAAAGATTGTAGAGCTCTAAAGAAACAAAGAGATGGACAACATGAGATAAATCAAGAAGCAAATTTAACAGGTGATGTGTTACAAGATGCTTTGATTCTTTCTGTAGATAATATTTCTGAGTCTTGGGTAGTAGATTCAGGAGCTTCATTTCATGCCACACCCCATAGGAAACGTTTTCTAGATTATGTTCAAGGTGATTTTGGACAGGTTCATTTGGGTGATGATGCACCATACAAAATTGTTGGAATGGGAAAGGTAAAAATAAAGCAACGAAATGGAAACCAATGGTTGTTGAAAGAGGTAATACATGTTCCAGATTTAAGTAAAAATCTAATTTCAACAGGGCAGTTGGCAAGTGAAGGTTGCATATCCATATTTACAGATAAGATGTGGAAGGTCATCAAAGGATCATTGGTGATAGCGAAAGGAGAGAAGGTAGGTACATTGTATTTATGTACTGGTAATACTGACTCTTCTATATCTTTAGCTTCTACAGGAGTGGATACAACACTATGTTATAATAGGCTGAGACACATGAGTGAGAAGGGTATGCAGATCCTTCACAAAATAAATTTGTTTCCAGATCTTAAACAAATTGATTTGGACTTCTGTGAGCATTGTGTTTATGGAAAACAGAAGAGAGTCAGATTTCTCAGAGTTGGAAAAGAAAAGAAGAATGAAAGATTAGAGCTTGTGCATACAGATGTATGGGGACCAACTCAGATATCATCTCTTGGTGGCTCTAATTATTATGTTACTTTTATTGATGATGCAACTAGAAAAACTTGGGTTTATTGCATTCGACAAAAATCTGATGTTTTTGATACTTTTAAGAAATGGAAAG
>ML786145.1:114080-142273 GCA_009831015.1 Picea engelmannii
TGCAACTAGAAAAACTTGGGTTTATTGCATTCGACAAAAATCTGATGTTTTTGATACTTTTAAGAAATGGAAAGATTTAGTTGAGAATGAGACAGGAAAAAGTTTGAAGTGTCTCAGATTAGATAATGGAGGTGAATATTGCAGAAAGGAGTTTGATGATTACTGTTTATACCATGGGATTCGTAGAGACAAGACAGTTCCAAGAACACCACAAGAAAATGGTGTGTCAGAAAGGATGAGCATGACAATCATGGAGCGTGCAAGGAGTATGAAATTGCATACCAGTTTGCCCTTACATTTCTGGGCAGATACTGTAGATACTGATGTTTTCTTAATAAACATAGGACCTTCAATATATTTGGATGGTAGAATTCTAGAAGAGGAATGGACAGGAAAAAAGGTAAACTATTCTTTATTGAAAACTTTTGGTTGTGAAGCATTTGTCCATATTCATAAAGAAAATAGAACAAAGCTTGAGGAAAAATCCAAGAAGTGTACCTTTATTGGATATGGTGTTAATGATTTTGGTTATCGCTTATGGGATTATGAAAATAACAAAATCATTAGGAGTAGAGATCTCATATTCAATGAGAAGGTCATGTACAAAGATTAGTTGCAGGGAAAGAAATAGGAAAAAGAAAAATAAGAATACACAGTGCTTGATGAGATCACTGAAAAAGAAATTCCAAAGGACCAGAAAATCAAAATGTACAACAACAGGAGTAGAAGGTACCTCAAACACCTGCAAGTGTTGTTAGAATATCTATCAGGTTAAGTATACCCCCTGAACGATACTCTCCTTCATTGTATTATTTATTGTTGACTGATTTTGGTGAACCAGAATGTTATGAAGAGGCAATGTAGGTAGATACCAAAAAGAAGTGGGAGCAAGGCATGAAAGAGGAAATGGATTCCTTGGAAAATAACCAAACTTGAGACTTGGTTCAGTTTCCTGCGGGAAAAAGAGAATTGTAGAATAAAAGGTTTTACAAGTTGAAGGAAGAAGATGGAGGAGAAAAGTAGTACAAGGCTAGACTTGTTGTAAAGGGGTTTGCACAAAAGAAAGGTATAGATTTTGATGAAATATTTTCTCATGTTGTTAAAATGACTTCAATTAGGACTATTTTAAGTCTTGTCCCCGTAGAATATTTGCATCTTGAACAGTTAGATGTAAAAACAGATTTTCTCCATGGGGATTTGGAGGAAGAGATTTATATGCAACAGCCATAGGGGTATGAGGTCAAAGGGAAGGATAATTTGGTATGCAGGTTGAAGAAGAACTTGTATGGCCTAAATCAAGCTCCAAGGCAGTGGTATTTGAATTTTGACAGGTTTATGACAGAACAAGGTTATAGTAGATGTCATTTTGATCACTGTGTTTATTTTAAAAAGTTGGAAAATGGAAGCTTTATTATCTTGCTATTATATGTAGATGACATGCTTGTTTCAGGGTCTAATATGAAGGATATAAATGTGCTCAAGAAGAAATTAGCCAATTCATTTACGATGAAGGATTTGGGTGCTACAAAGAAAATCCTTGGCATGAGAATAACAAGAGACAGAAAAAATTGCAAATTAACATTGTCGCAGGGTGAGTACACAAAGGAGGTGTTGGAGAGGTTTAGAATGCAGAATGAAAATCTAGTTAGTACACCTTTGGCCAGCCATTTCAAATTAACTAAGGAAATGTGTCCCAAGACACAGGAGGAGATAGAATACATGTCCAGGGTCCCTTATTCATCAACATTTGGCAGCTTGATGTATGCAATGGTTTGCACAAGGCCAGATATTGCACATGCAGTGGGAGTTGTGAGTAGGTATATGAAAAATCCAGGTAAAGAACATTGGGAGGAATTAAAGTGGATTCTCAGGTATTTTAGAGGTACTACTACTCATGCATTATGTTTTGGAGGTTCATACACTTTTCTACAGGGATATGTTGATTCAGATATGGCAGGTGATAAATACAACAGGAGGAGCACCGCAGGGTATGTTTTTACTATAGGTGGAACAACAGTAAGTTGGATTTCAAAACTGCAAAAGGTTGTTGCACTTTCAACAACAGAGGCAGAGTATGTTGCTCCTACAAAGGCTAGTAAAGATATGATTTGGTGACAAAGGTTTATGGAGGAATTGGGAAAGAAGCAGGAGAACAACAGGTTGTACTGTGACATTCAGAGTGACATTCACCTTGCAAAGAACTCAACCTTCCATTCGAAGACTAAGCATATACATTTGAGGTACCACTTCATATTATCTACCTTGGAAGATGGACATTTGAAGTTGGAAAAGATACACACTAGCCAGAATCCTGCAGACATGTTAACAAAGGGAGTAACTAGGGAGAAACTGAGTTCCTGCTTAGTTTCAGTCGGTCTTCAAGAATGAATATGAAGATGAGAAATTAGCCAGGTCCAAGAAGGTTCAGATTCCAACATATACAACAGCAATGGAGTTGTTGAGATCAGTCTCCAAGTGGGATATTGTTGGTTGTGGAGCCTGATTATCTTCCTGATTCAGAGGTCTTTTCTTCTTTCAGCCGTGTTTATACCCCATGAAGTATTTACACCCCATAAGTATGTACACTCTTCCACATGGGGGAGTGCAGAGGGGGGGTACCCCTTCTGCGGGGTTTGGGGGGGCTATCCCCCTGGATGGGGGGTCTAGGGGAAAGCGGGCCCCCAACGAGGGTTCAAGGGCGAAGCCCCCGAAGGAAAAATTTCCTTGTAAATGTATATTGTAATTTCATTGTAAATCTGGACCGTTCATTATAAGGTCATAGATCTAACGGTAGAGATAATGTTAGGGTTTTTTGCCCTAGAAGGAAACCCTCTTTTATGAGGGAAATGTATTGCGGCTATGGTTGATGGTGAATATTGTATTCTGAGATAGGAGACTGTGAGAGAAAGAAGAGGAAGTTGCAGCAGGTTTGTTGTAGGTTGTATCCCTTCATATGATGGATAATAATAAAGGAAGGACCTGGAAATTTCTCTGGTGGACGTAGCCCACACTGGGTGAATCACGTAAATCTGTGTCTCTATTGTATTGTGTATCTTTTGTGTTTTGTTTCCACATTTATTTTATTTTATTGCTCCACGGTCTTATTCTTCTAACAGGGCCAACTATCCCTGAAGGAGACCAAGGAACTATGGGTTCCCAAAAAAGGTGTTCCCTGAAGGAGGTTGGGGAACTGTGGGTTCATAGAAAAATCACTCCCTGTAGGAGGTGTTAGTGATAAAAAATGATTTCCAAATCATTGAGACATCATATGACAAGATAGTCATTAGAGAGAAGATTTATTTTTAAATCTTAAGTCATGAAGTCTTAAACATAGGTTTAAAACTATATCATTCCAACAAATAAATCAAATTGCATTTCAAAATAGACCAAAACTTGATTTTCAGGTTTCGTTGGCTAAGTGGTAAAATTACAGAGTTGTGAGCCATGGAAAGTGAGGGCTTTCAGTGGCTAAATCATATTTTCAAGGGCAAATGAGCCTTCGAAAGTGAAGAATTTTTTCAGAATCCATTATTTTTCTCAAAAGGTCAAAATTTGACTTGGTTGAGTGTATTTAGGAGAAGATGATGACTATTAATCAAATACATTATCAAATATCATCCATGAGTGTAGGTGGCACTTCATTTGTTCAATAGAAATATTCTAGGGATCAAATCCTAAAATGTAGGAATATGACTAGATTTGAAAATCTAGATTTTCCTGCTTTAGTCACCTTCTTGGGAGACAGATCCTGATTAGATGGAAGAGTATTTTTCATAAATAAAGGACATTTTTCATAATCATGGGCTGATATTCAATAAAATCTCTCATTTTCCCAAGATCTATTTTGATTTGTGAAATATAGGTCAATCTTTGAGCACCATATTTCCATAAATTAAATACTTTGTTTTTCCTATTTTAGTCACTATTTTTGAGGACAAATTTTGATGAGATGGAAGATTATTTTTAGAAACTGAAGGAGGCATTCCATAATAACGGTCTTCTCTTCAATAACCTCTCTCATTTTCTCAATATCTATTTTTATTTGTGAAATATAGGCGAATCTTGGAGAAGCATATTTCCAGAAATTCTAAATTATGTTTTTCTTGCCACATCACAAATTTGAATTTGTGATAGATATCTTCCACAAACTAAAGATGGGAGAAGTGGTTATCAGATCCATCTTTTGAGGATCTCAAATAAGTTTGTAAGGCTATATAATCCTGTTGATTTCATATTGTAAAGGGGGGGGGATTCGAGTCTGGAGACTAGACCATGTTGATATTGTACTGGGACCTTTTACATATAATATAGATCACAAGTTCCTTTCACTGTTTATGTCAGATTATCATCTTCTTTCTTTTTCTGTGCTTGACTTATTACTGTTGTCTAAGTTTATCTAGTTGCAAATGACTGTCATCTCATTGGTCAACTCATAAACACTGATTTAATAAGTAATCTGTGCTATATTTATTCAACCCATCACACATCTGATCTGGTTGATAGATATAGACTTTCTTCACCCACCACTCAGTTACTCATCTGATTATAAAATTTTGAAAGAATTGTCTCATCTGATTATATTACTAAGTTTCTTAAGTGTGAGCCAGTAGTTTATGTGTCCCATTTGATCCAGCCTACACAGAAAACCAAAACATATTTTAAGTTACCACACTTCTTCTACCTACAACCTAAGAAGGACTCCTAGAGTGATAACACAGTGTTTCGAGTGGAAACTCCACCCATCATCAAGGAAAATAAAAATATCATATGTGAATAATAGAAATATGAAAATTATCTTTAATGGTAAGCTTGTTGTCTTCTCGATAATCTGGACACATATGCCATGAAGAGTCTATTATTTTTCCTTAAACTCAACAAACTAATTTCTGCATCCAATAATTTTTATACCCAGAAACAAAACAACAATACAGATATCTAATTTCAAACTATGAAACAAGAATATTACTGAGTAAATAACTTGCAATACATAGTAGAATAAATAAAAAACCAATCAAATAATTAATAGACACTAGAGATACCTTGGAAACCCCAAATCCGAGGAAGACCAACAAAGAGGGTTTTCTTAATATGCTTCAACAGTTACATAAAATAAGTACAATGATGCCAAACCTAGCAATCTCATCCAATAAATAACAATCCTTGAATCTGGGTGAATCTGGGCCAATATTTCAGCCTCCCTGGTTGAATCTCAGTATTCCTAGCCTCACGACTCAACTACCCATGGTTGAAGATGCGGATATGGGTGCTTGACAGTCCCATGATTTGGATGTGTATGGTTTGGGTAGGCTACGGCTTGACCCTAGCTTCCTCTCGGTTGCTACAACAACTTATCCCTCCACACCTATATCTCAACTCTTTGCAGTTGATACGACCCTCACAGCCTCCATAGAACTAAAACTCGACCCCCTGCAGAAGATTCGGCCCGCACAACTAAAGGGACGCGCCCCCTCTTGCTTACCTAGCCTCACGATTTTCTGAAAGTGAAGGTTGGCACCTTTCGATCTCCAATGAGACCTCTCTAACCCTACAACAAACCCTTTGTATTTTCGAATTGAACTAGAACCCTCTTGGTGTCACTTGCTACTCAATGAATCTCCTCAAGTCACCCCCCTTTATTATAAATCTCTAACAATTGGTTAACTTAACAAGTGGTTAACTTATAACAAGTGGTTAACTTAACAAGTGGTTAACTTTTAAATGACTTGGAGATACATTAAATCATCTGTCTTTGGCTTGCATGACACCTTGCCTAAGATAAGACAGTTGTTCTCGTTACAATATTTTAACACTCCCTCTTAACGAGGAAGGTGTTCTCCACTATTCCCATTTTATCCCCGAAGTAGACAAACTTGCCTTTGGAGATACCAACTCTTGATCCCCTACTGCTGCTGGCACATCATAAGACTTCCTGAAAGCCTTCTCCTCCTTGAATATGACATCCCTCCTAATCACTGTCTTCTTCAATCTTGTAACATAGATCCTATATGCTTTCAAAGTTTCGTTGTAGCCAACAAAGATTCCTTTCTCTACAGTGGAATTGAGCTTCATCCTCTTATTAGAGGGAACATGACAATAGACTAGGCAACCGAAGATCTTGAAGTGATTAGCTTCTGGCTTCTTCCCTATAAATTCCTTTTCAAGAGTCAATATCCCTAACACCTTGTGTGGACTCCTATTCTGTATGTATATTGCAGTATTGGATGCCTTCCCCATAGAAAATTGGGAAAATCCTGGTCATACAACATAGCCCTAGCGACACCAACAATTTTCTTGTTCTTTTGTTTCGCAACCCCATTCTGCTAAGGGTTATAGGGAACTGTCAATTCCTTCTTCATCCTTTCCTTTACACATAATTCCTTGAAGGCTTTCCCCTTGTACTCACCTCCATTTTCTGACCTAAGAACCTTAGTCTTCCTTCCTATTTCATTCTCCACAATATCCTGAAACTCTTGGAAGTGACTTAAGACCTCATCTATGGTCCTCATGAAGTAGATCCAGGTTTTCCTGGAGAAATCATCTATGAATGTGAAAAAATACTCACACCCTGTCAAGGATGCTGAAGACATAGGCCCACATACATCTGAGTGCAATAAATCCAATGCACCCTTTGATCTACTGTCACTACTTGGAAAAGATGTTTTAGTATACTTTCACAAGGCACACCCTTTACACAAATCACTGTGCTTCGTGCTCAACTCTAGAAGGCTAATCACTATCTCCTTGAGGATGCTAAGTGCCCCATGGTGTATGTGAGCCATCCTTCTATGCCATAATTCTCCCATATCCTTAGTGTTGTTGATCAATGCTTAAGGTGACTCAAACTACAACATGTATAACTTGTGTGACCTGATCCCTATCATCTTGGCTTGCCTCGATCCCCTGGGTTGAATGTGGGTTAAATGTACTCTTTGTTTCCTGTAAAAGACACATCATATGCCTTATCCTGAAGCGTCAAAACTGATATCAGGTTCTTGGTCATTCCTGGTACGTACAAGACATTTGTAAATCTAAATGTCTTGTTCGACTCCCTCTGAAAGGTAGCAATTCCTCGTCCCACCGGAGTACATTTGGACTTGTTATCCCCACTTTGTGGATAACTAAGGAGATGATGTCTCGAGGCCCTTAGGTTGAAAATATGGAGTGAAGAGAGACTACATGACCAACAATACCCTTTGCATAGATGGAAAACCCACTCACCACCACAGATGGTCACATGTTTAGAGATGGAATCCACCACACCAGTTGGCTTCTGGAAGGCAGTGGGCCTTTCTCCATGAGGTACAAGTCAGTATTATGGTGAGCATCACTTCAATACCTAAGACATTTGATTATGGTGTATCTTTGGCTGCTCTAGATTTCATGATATGTTCTTGGACATTATGCCTTTTTCCCTCCTTCACCTTGGTGGTTGACAATGTTCCCTAGTAAGTGGTCTTCTTGAGAATGGTTTTTCTGCTAGGAAATCCTTTAATGAGTCATTGTACCGTTCACAACCATACTTACCACTTTCCATCACTACTCCCCTCCATTTCCTTATCTCTTGGGATTTTAGGGTGTATTGACCCAAGAAGGGGTTGTCCCTCATTCTATGGGAAGAAGGGGATAAAGGCCCAGAGGGGTTGGTTTTGGGTAAAAGATAAAATCCATATATGAACCTTCGAGATGCTTCGCCCAGGGATCACCCAAGAAAGAAATAAAACACTTATTTTTGAATAAAAGGGGACCCATAATATAACAAAGAAATTCATGAAAGGTAGATTGAAGGATAAGAGGTCTCATCATGAGCCAGCCTATCATGTCCATGGATATCTAGTGGTATGACATTGTCATTATTTAGTCACCAAATCAGGGTGGTGACTCTCAGTTGCATGGCTGAGAGAAAGGGGGTCTCATCACGAGCCAAGCTTCTCATTTCCATTAGGTATTTGTGAGTGACATTGCCACCATATGGTCACCACGCTAGGGCAGTGACCTTGAACCTCTCCTTGTGCTAAAGAAAATATAAAGAAAGAAAAATAAAAAGCAAATAATGGGCTTGGAAAAAGTCAATTGCGGACGAAGGTACCACACACCCTCTACAAAGGCATCCATGAACGAGACACTACGACCCCTAGTATGTCATGAGACCTATGCCCATTGAGTCTTGACCCCATACACTTCATACACTCTACATGGCTTAGAGAGGGACCTCTTGGAGGCTCTCCTTGACCTAGGGTAAGATCTACCCAATAGGACACCCCGTCAACCCTCCCATACTTAAGCTTGACAAGTTGCATAATGTCTTTGAGCTGTTAATTGTTTGATATAGTAATATTTGATGCACATGCTTAGATGGCTTGTTTATTGATTGTATCCACTTATCATTATGTTATGACTTGATATCCTTGGACGACGTGTCCATTTGTTTTTGCAGGACCTAGCTGGTGGATAGTTTTGGGAGAACAAGCCTAGCTTGGGCTTCCATGGGGCTACAAGCCCTAAGGTTGGATGCCAGGGGCCCACATGCAATATGAGAAAGAGATGACTTGGACGTCCTTGATGATGACTTGAATAACTTAGCTCACCCATTTTCTTGCTAAACAATTTTCCCAGGAGGGGAAAAACGTCCCACTTTTGAGCATGACGTCATGGTATTGGGGGTTTGGGCTTGGTGGTGAGGTGCCACTCACTTGCACTTGGACATTTTGAGGTGAAGAGCGTTTTACCCAAGAAGAGATCATCTATATGCTTGACACATGGCCTTGGGAGGCCCTTCCATCCTTCTCCAACACTAACGACTTCCTCAAAGTGGAAAAACTTCCTCTAAAGGGGTGATATCATCCTTAATTAGGGTTTAATTTGTGCAAAAGATGAAATTTTAAGTGAATTGTTTAATATTATTGTGTTAAGGGGGAAATATTAGAGTTTTTGACCCCTAATCTTGGGTTTTACTCCTTATTTTGTGGACAAGCCATGTTGGCTAAATTTTGTATAAATAGAGATCATAAGATCTCATTTTAAATCACAACTCTCTTGTTTCGAGAGGATTTGGACTGAATTTTTTGGCCTCCTTATCTCTTTTAGCTCTTATGCACTTGTCTTATGGCTAATTTTATGAATGGTTGATGGAGGAAGGCCTAGCGCTATCTTTGGATGATGCTTTCTAGCTCTTGTGGTGAATTGTCTTAGCATTTCTCTTGATATTGGTATGGTTTTTTACTCTCTTCCTATCATTTATTTCAAGTCAAGTTGTGTTATGCTAGGAGCTAGGTGGGAATTATAAGGGCATACACCCCCACCATAGTCATTACCATTTTTTCTTGCTTCATCTCATTGATTAAGGGTTTGCTAAGAGAAGTGTTGAATTACTGAGAGGGGGGGTGAATCAGTATTAGAGCAATTTAATCCTTTCTCACCATAAAATGCAAGTATTATATCAATGTAGAATTATCATCCAATAGTTTCATAGTAAATAAACAATGAAAAAATGAGAAATCATACACATACATAGTAAACCAGTGTTTTACGTGGAAACCCAAGGCGGGAGAAAACCACAGAATGTTTTTTCTTATATGTCTTTAAGAATTACATTCATTGGAAGCACCAACTTCCTTTGTTTTCCAGCTCCAACTGGAAGGAGGCTCCAACCCCCTAGTTTCTCAGGCTACAACCTGAGGGAATCTCTAACTCCCTAATTCTCTGGCTACAACCAGAAAGAGGCTCCAACCGCCTAGTTTCTTAGGCTACAACCTGAAGGAAACTCCAACTCTTCAATTCTCTGGCTACAACCAGAAAGGAGGCCCCAACCCCCTATGTTCTCCAGATACAACTAGATGGAAGCTCCAACTCCCCAATTCTCTGGCTACAACCAAAAGAAGGCTCCAAGCCCCTATAATCCCCCATGTTCTTCGACTACAACCTAAAGGTGGTTATAACCACCTATCCTCGCCCCATCTAACCACCCTGAAATAAAAGCAGAATGATGGAACCACTGTCACACTATCACTGTGAGATATACTACTTTAAACCTGTAAATGTGCTTGCACCCTAGAAGGTATTCTCCTTAAGATATAATACATAAGGCCCAAATGTTCTTGCACCTTAGGGTTTAGATCCTACCTCTTGGTTGCAAATAGATCAACCTTCAATATTAGTTGCATTAGAAGACTCCATAACCCCTTAAAAAGGGACTAGTCCTAAAGCATTCTCATAGTGAATTGATTGATGAACTCACTCTATCAACTCTTTGAAGCATTCTACTAAATTCACTAACACTAACATTGGAAAACTCATTACATTTCTTGTTGTTGTTATACAATTTTTCTACAACCATCTGAAAACACTCTAATTGGTTGAATACACTCATTCTTTGGTGGCTTAACTTGTTCAAAACTTGCATCTAACAATTGGATAATATTATGGTGGATGTATGCTAATTTTTCATGGTCAATTGTTGCATTTATGAGCACTAATTTTTGTTGTTGTTACAAATAATTTATTGTTTTCATATAATTGTTTACCGCTGCAAATTTGTATCAGCCATTGCAAATTATATTGTCTAGTGTCTTCAGAGGTTATTCTTGCATATTTTAGCTTGGAAACTGTTACATATATGCTACAAAGTGTTATTTCTTCAGGAAGGTACTCAAATCATCTTCCAACGTCTTTTTTTTCGTGACCTATACAAATCATATGGTGACCAAGATAGGGGGTGGTAGGATTGGCTACTATACTTTCTATTTGATCCTATGAGGTCACTAGGGAATCCTTCATTATGGTGGACCTATTCCATCACTAAAACGAAGGAAGACCCTACAAAGGTGACAATGGTAGGTTCTTCCATAGTTACGCAAGATTTGGGAGTCTTGTTTTGGGATTGCATAAGTACAAATCATGTGATAGAAGTCACGATGGAACCGAAGTCCACAGAATACTTATCAGTGATAAGAGATCATATTAATTGAGAGGGATTAATGACCTTGACAAGGGAAATAATATTAGAGGGTGCACCAATTAATTTGTGAGGACCTTGCAAGTAGTCGATAAGAGAACCTAGATGGAGGTTACTACTAAGACTAATGAAATAATTGATGGCCTCAAAGAATTCTTCGTCCTCTAGGAAGAATGTAGTTGAGAGTTCATAGTTACTTTTGGGATTGGGGGAAGAAACATGCATGGAATCCCCCAAGGATGAATGAATCTTCCTAGCCTCCAAACGCAAGGGGAGTCAATGTTGCATGACTAGTGGCGATGGACACATAGTGCATAGAATCGACGTGAGAAACATAAGGTGAGATTATGTTATGAGAAGAATGTGAGGTAGAATCACAATAGGATATTTGATCAACAGTCATGATGTGTCCCTCATGTGGATATATCATGACTCGAAAGCATGAAGACACCACAACATTCATGGCATAAATGAAATTAGGATTCAAGTGAACATTATGATCCATCGGACCAATCATGATAGAAGCATTGATCAAAATTGTATTATCGCCTAAATCAATGGGGATATTAGGTAATATCCCTAAGGGGGGGAAGATTCTACCATCAAAGGCTCTTAACTCAGTCACTGACAGAACAAGAGTATGGGAACCTAGTTGTTTCCAATATGAGGACATACTACATCAAGAGGATAAATCATCTATAATACATTGATAAACTATAATGTCTTTAATGATGACCTGTAACTGAAATGGGGTAGAATATGGTGGTCATGCTTGGAAACTTTGGTCCCAATCAAAGGTGATGGATCGTGATGGATGTGAGTATACACCTCCATTTTCCTTACAAGGATAAGGTCTAGTGGTCATTGCGGCCTTAGAGGTGCAAGGGGTGCCCCCAAGTCTACATGGTTGGGTCTCAGTCGAGAAGTGTATTGGGTTGGAGGTTGGGTTACCCATTTGAGTGGTCACAAATGATGTCAAGGTGCATAAAAGATCACCTAATGGAATAATGGGTTCATGTTGGGGGAGGAGGCACGTCGAAGTAATGAAATGAATAACACTAAGTTTATTGTGATGTGTACACTCTAAACTAATTTCTTGGACTAGCTCTGGAGTGAGGTTAGGGAACGGATGTGGTAGGTGACCATAGAAATCACAAATGAGGTAAGGGTGATTGGTGAATGTATGGGTGGTACATTTATTCTTGGTTTTATTGTAGTTTCGGTGGGCACTATGAGTTCCCTTATTATTACAAGCATTTCCCACATGTTGTGGAATCTTATAGTGTGTGGTCCTCTTCTTACTCCTTGTGAGTATTGGATGGCCAATATATCTAGGAGAGGGGGGGAATTAATTTTAAACTAGGAAGAAGAGGATGGGGTTATATATGGTAGGTTTTGTGATTCTTCCATTGTGGTTTATGGTTGAGAGTCGATTTTTGAAGAGGAAGGCATACTATATGGGTTTTGAGGGGCAGTTGTGCCAAGCAAGGTAGAACCAGGAAAGGTCGAACCCAACACTATACCACTCAAAGGTGAGTGAGGAATTTGAACTAGAAAAGTGGTAAAACTAGGAATTCCTCCCAACACTGGTGGGAGGCTAAGAAAGTGTCTGGAACGTCGAAGATTTTGTGGGTCCTCTATGATTCCAGACTAGAAACAAAGTGTGTTACTTTGGTAAGGTGAAAGGATAGAGAGCAAGTGATTTTTAACCAATACCAAATATGGCCTACTTTAACAAAGGACTAACAGTTGCATATGGTTAGTAATAAATGAGAATAACACACATAAATCAACTGTAAATTAAAATATCAATTGGGTAGGTTGGGGATATTATCTGTGTGGGGGGATAACAAAACAAAAAATCATGTCTCCTATAGACCTATCATTTGTCCTCTCAAATAATATTGGGCCTTCCAATAACACTCAAAAATGGGTCATGAACCTACCAGAAGAGGAACTAGTGAAGGTTTAAAAATCATTTTTAATGAGGGGTAAAGGGTGGATATCCAAAAAGAGTCGGAGATATTTCTCAATAGCCACACAAAATATGATCTAGGTGCAATTGCAGCCCAAAATTTCCACCTGTGTAGAAAATCCTAGGTTTTGGCAATAGGTTGCCCCATTCAAGTGAAATAGGGGACTATCGATCCCAAAAAGTGGTCATGGGCTGAGTAACCTCACAATAGCTAGGTGGCTCTGTTATCCCTGAATTTTAGGGATAACCAGGAGATCATGTCTTGAGGCCCACAGGTCCTAGACATGGAGTACCGAGAGCAGGATTGAACTAAGCATGGCCCTGGAGGGCCCATACTTTTCTTCTTACATCAGCTTTATCTTGTCAGTAGTAGCAACATCCATCACCATTGAGTTGGTCTTGTATTAGATGAGGTTCTCGCTCCATGAGGTAATTGGTCCAGGTATCATGGTATGTGTAACTTTTTATCATTGAAACCTTTAAATATATGCATCTGATTCCTTTTATCTCTAACAACTTCTTGGATATTACATTAGCCCACTTTACCATGCTCTAGGGGATTAACAGGGTATCCTAGCAAGCCTGTGCCCATAGGTCTTGGTTTTCCACTGGGGAATTTCCAAAAAGCCATCATCCACTCCCATCATATCACCACTATTTCATCTTATCTCCCGCTCACTTGTCCCATTCTCCTTGTCTAGGCATTGGGTTGACCTGTTTGTAGGATTGCACCTTATCGCATGGGAAGAAGGGGCTAAAGGCCCAGAAGGTAAAAGAAGCGGGTAAAAGATAAAATCCTAGAAATAAAACCTTGAGATGCTTCACCCAGGGATCCCTGAGAAGGCAATAAAAAGTCTCTCAGTAAGAAACAAGAGGGACCCAGAAAATATAAACAAGACCTATTCAAGAGGATAGGGGGTCTCATCACGAGCCAACCTATTAGGTTCATGAGTACCTAACAGTATGACATTGCCACCATCTGGTTACCACACCAAGGCAGTGACCTTTGGTTGCATGGCCAAGGGAAAGGGGTTCCCATCACGAGACAACCTTCTCATCTTTGTGAAAGTACTCGTGGGTAACATTGTCAGCTCTGGTCACCATGCCAAGCCACTGTCCTCTGGTTAGCCCTTGAATAAAAAGAAAAAGAAGAAGAAAATAAAAATAAAAGAAAAGAATAAAGGCAAGAACAGGCTTGGAAAAATTGCATCCATGACATGCACAACTCGCCTTCTACAAAGGCACCCATAGATAACATCATGCATCCCTGGCTCTCACTTCACCCACATGTCTGGACATCCCCTAGCCACATCACCTCACTTACATGGCTTGGATGAAACCTTCCTGGAAACTTCCCCTTTCTTGTGGATACTAGCCCAATAGGACGTCTTGTATTTTTCTCCAGTCTTGTATTGTAGGTTTTTCTAATGTCTTTGAGCTATTGAATGATGTATTAGGGTCTTATGCATATGTTTGATAATATTGATGATAAAACGTGATTAACATTTTCTATGATCCTCGTGATTGATGAGCCCATGGAGGGCGTATCTTCTGATGTGTAGGATCATGCCCAATGGACAGGTACCATTTGGACTAGTACACATGGGGAGATGATCAGTTCATACCTCCATGGGGCTGAAGAGCCCACCAGATAGATGTTGAGACCCCATCAGGGGGGCAGAGACAAGACGGTGGTTGATTAGGGTCTTGCATCGGAAAAGAAGAGGAAATTCCATCAGAGGCACTTTGGCGGAACTTGGCCTAGGGGAAATGACCCCTTTTCAGTGGAATGTTGGCCTTGGAAGGCTCAGGATGCCCCCATCCTCACCATTACATCATCCAGCTTCATGGACATTCATGGAGGCAGACTGGGCAATAGTTGCACGTGTGGCATGTTGGAGAGGCCCCAAGGGGGATAACAATTTTCTCCTTGATGTCTCATCTACCCTAAAAGGGGCTAGGGCCTCCCTTGAAGGGGATTTTACCTTTTTATCAGCTCAGTTAGGGTTTTAATTTGACAATTTAATGTAAAAAACAATATTATGGCCTTGTCAGTCTTTTTTATGACCTAAAAAATAATTAAGGTCATTAATACAATATATATTGAGGAGTTTTAGCCTCATTTTAAACATAACGCATCACTCAATCATTTAGTGAGGTTTAATTTTTGCACCCTACTTGGGTAGTTTTGCTGATTTAGTGAGGCACACTTGTTGGAGGAAGGCATTTCTTGGAATTTTTGGCATTTCTCTTGAAGGAAGGTTTACAACTAGGGTTTGCATACTATTTTATGGTGATATGTAAGTGTTTTTTCCGCAAAACTTCTTTATTGAGTGGTTGTAGTCTTATATTCTTGCATATGTTTATAATTTGCTGATAAAAACCCTAGGTGACAAGCACACAAGTAGGTCCTTGATTCATGTCCCCTAAAAGAGAAATTTTCATCCATTGAAGAAGGAAGGAAGAGCCTAGCCATAGCTACACTCTTATTGCTTCTTCTCCTTGAGCTAGTGTACTCTCTGAAGTCAAGAAGGAGGAGACATCCTAGGACTAGGTTATCTACACCTAGGGCTGTCCTACTTCTAGGGTTTGGTGATAGAGCCTTGCCTTAGCAACACTCTCCCTCACCACACTCTCTAGTCTTGATTTATCTTTTATGCCAACCATTTTTTCCAAGATGACCTAAGGAAGGAGGAGAGAGCACGAGGAATTGCTTTATCAACACTAGAGTGAGCCTCTCTCCCCTAGGGTTTTGATTCTGAGGTCCTGCCATAGCAACACTTGATAACCCTTCCCTCTAATCCTTAGTTTCCTTCAACCCTTGGGTCCTCTTCTAAATTGACTCCATTAACCCTTAGGCATTGATCTTAGACCTCCAGTGGTGAAGTAAAAGTGATCAAGCAACTCCTAATTTGAAACCCTAACTAACTACTAACCCTAAGAAGGTTGACGTCACCCTTGGTTACTTCATCTTGACGCAACATTTTTCATTTTATAGGCAATTGAATGGTGTTTAAAGCATTTATTGAATAAGGGATTGATTGGATACATTGATTGCTACATCATCTTGATATTTATTGTTGAAGTGATATTATTTCATTGCTATATTAACAAACATTGACTTCGTCAATATTTATTGTTATAATTGCTTATTTACTGATATCAGATAGTCTTATGAAGTACTAACCCATTGAATCATAGCTTGCATATATATTGTTTTGTTTTTTCTTTGTTCCGAGCAGGTGTTCTTCTTTGGGCCTACACTTCATTATTGTTTGTTTAGCCGGGACTATTTGTTTTGGTGGTGACATGTGAAGGGGGAACTTTACTTTGACTTTTAAAACTTTGCCTCTTCAAAACTCTAGGTTACTGAGGACGTCTCCCCTAGACCTAAATTTCGTAAAGAGAAATAACCTCTCGATCGTGGTGACATTGGGTGGGATAGGTTCCTGTTATGCCAGTTTGGCCTTCTACTTCATAGCCATTTGACCTAGCTACAAATTGTGCGATAACATTTTGGCGCCATTGCCAGGGAACACTGAGTCAATTCTCCTCAAGACAAAACTTTTCGGTAAGCCTTGCCTTAGAAGTCTTATCGTACAATCGTACCTGGTGACTCCACTAGGGTGTTTTTCCAATTTTTTAATGATTTTAAGCAAATCATCTGGCGACTCCACAAATAGCTAATGACGATCCGTAGTGGGTGTCAATATATACTTTCATCCGCTACTATGACCTCCACAAATCCTATCACCCTTGTAAGTTCTCCCAAGTGGTCTCATAAAGAACTCTCTGGCCCTTTAAGCTTACCTAACACCCAAGGGGGGTTACATGATATACCCAAGAAGGTCGAGTCCTGGATACCTAAGTTTTTAGGGGAAGATGGATCCTATGGAAACTCTCATTGTAACGACTTTTGTGTTGCATTCCAGTTTCACCAATTCGGACAAGAACACCCTGATGTATTTTTAAGGCTCTTTGTGAGCTCACTCACCAGGAGTGCCAGAAGATGGGTTAACAAAATCCCGAAAGGAAGCATCAAAACCCCTGAAGACCTTGAACAAGACTTCAAGAAATATTGGTGTGAAAAAGAAAGCATGGATTCCCTTTACTCTCAATATAATGATATTTTCAAAGCCTTTAGTGAGGGAATTAGGGATTTCAATGATAGGTTCAACCTTCTCCTCAATAAGATCATACCTAGTTTCTCAGAAAAAGTTGTCCTCCAACACTACTTGAACTCATTGGAAGGCGTTTTTCAGTTTACGCTCAAAGATCGGTCACCCTCAACTCTAGAAGAAGCACAAGAATTTTCTTGTTAGATTGAGAAGAACTTGGAATTCAAAGACTACATCCATAAATTCAATCTCTCATACAATAATGACCCTTGGGAATATAGTCACCAGGATATCACCGAAGCTGAACCCAATTTCCCAGAAATTTTGGAGGTAAAACTCATGCCTCCCAAAAGGAAATGGAGCACATCTTTCTCAAACATCAACAATGTCTCAAACGTCTCAAGACAGTGTGAACCATCCAAGGATTTGGGTGTGGCTACTGATAAAAAACCTAACTTCCTTTTACAACAAGAACAACCTTTCCAAAATGCAAATGATACTCGAGAAAAAAGTCAATTTTCTCCTTAAAAAAAAATAATGATAATGAAGATTCCTTGTTTGTCTTGAACACACCAATGTTGGAAAATCAAGACATGAGTGAAACCAATAGGTCTGAAGAGCCTCAAGTACATAATGGAAACAACTTAGACACTAGTATGTCCTGTATCTTGCAAAGGGTTAAAAGAATTCGTGAAATCGTTTATTTTTTGACAAAGCAAGACCTGGATGACCAATTATCTTTTGAGGGGACTCCCACACTATTACAAATCGGTCAGTTTGTGAAAGATGAGAAAACTACCTCTTTATCATTAATAGATGATCTTGGACCTAGTGATTACAAATCAGTGGATCCATATTTGTTTCAGGATGGCCCCACTTTTCCCTTGACAGAAGAAGACACAGATTGGGGCGATTATCCCGACGATGCCTCTAATATCTCTGAAGATTTGGATGAATATGGATATCGAGTACAGAGAGTAAGTAATATAGTTGAGTGGAATGAAGATGTTTTTAAAGACATAGAAGTTTCAAGCACCATCATTGTGGATGAAAACCCTTGGTGTTTTCAATGCAGTGAAGCACATTGGGAACATGAGTGTCCTTACAGTAATGGTGGCCATCAACAAGTGAACAATATAGGCCACATCCTAGAAGGCCCTCAAATAAATATTATCATTGAAGAGCATCAAGAGGCCATAAAATAAGCAGCCAGGTCAACCAGAATGGCGGTAATAAACAAACTAGACCAGGAATCAAAAGAAAGGCTAAAGAAACAAGAGTTCCAGGTCTATAGAAGAAAGAAGTTGAACCAACCTGCCGCTGACCAAACAAAAAACCCACCTTTGGATGTAATCTTTCCTAAAATATCCAAGACTGAAAGGGTTAACCTTAACTTTGACCTTGAAGGGGAATTATCCAAGATGTTTGTAACCATCCCTTTAAGAGAAGTCATCAAGGTACCATCTGCCAAAGAGCGATTTAACAAATTTTTCCAAGGATCAGATGGACCATTGAAACATGGAACTATTGGTCGTATCCAGAATGTACCTGTGACTACAACATATGTGCAAGAGCCCAGTGATTCCATCAAATATGAAAAATCATGTGACAAAACCAAACAGACTCCTCATAAATATTCTCTAAAAGATATGCCTTTTACAAAGGAGGAAAATTCTAATCAGATTAAATGGATCAAGAAAGAGGAATACCAACAACTCCTAGACGATTTCAAAGGCCAGTAATTTGAGACTGCGAAAATACTAAAGAAAGTGGAAGATGATGTACAGATCTGTCCTTCGCAACAAGAAATCTTTATAGCAGAATCCTACCCACCTCCCTCTACATAATACACCAGGGTTGTTCAAGGAATGACAAATTTTAAATTCAGAGAGTACAAGGAGGGGGACATAGTATGGATGTGGGATGCCACTAAAGAGAAGACTACTAATATCAAAGGTAACAATCATTTTTGGCTTGGCCCTTTTAAGGTTGGAAGAAAGTTAGTTAATGACTCTTATTACCTGTCTACACTGGAGGGACGAAGGCACACAGTGCTCGTCAGCAGGCACCTCCTCAAACCCCACCAGGATGGGGTAAACTGACTTCACAGGTAAGTACAGGTAAGTAGGCATTTTGTATTCGTGTATTATACCATTTGCATTTCATGTTAGTTTGCTTCCACATTTGCATTATTGATTGTTTTATTTTCATTATATATATATATATATATATATATATATATATATATATATACTAGGGTGGCATTACCACCACATTCTTTTTACTGATGTCCCTATTGAGTTTGAGCATTTCTATAGGTTATGCCAGAGATGCTGAGGTTCTCATGCGCTCTACAGCAAGCACATGTCCCCGAGTTGGAGCCAGATGTTATCCCTATTTTTTAGGGATAACCAGAAGATCATGTCTCGAGGCCCACAGGTCCTAGACATGGAGTACCGGGAGTAGGATTGATCTGAGCATGGCCCTGGAGGGCCCATCCTTTTCTTCTTCCATCAACTTTATCTTGTTAGCAACAACAACATCCATCACCATCAGCTTGGTCTTGTATCAGACGAGGTTCTTTCTCCATGAGGTAATTGGTTGAGGTATCATGGTATGTGTCACTTTTGATCATTGAAACCTTTAAATATATGCGTCTGATTCCTTTTATCTCTAACAACTGCTTGGATCTTACATTAGCCCACTTAACCATTCTCTAGGGGATTGACAGGGTATCCTAGAAAGCTTGTGCCCACAGGTCTTGGTTTGCCACTGGGGGATTTCTAAAAGGGCATCATCCGCTCCCATCATAGAACTACTATTTCATCTTATCTCCCGCTCACTTGTCCCATTCCCCTTGTCCGGGCATTGGGTTGACCTGTTTGTAGGATTGCACCTTATCTCGTGGGAAGAAGGGGCTAAAGGACCAGAAGGTAAAAGAAGCGGGTAAAAGATAAAAGCCTAGAAATAAAACGTCAAGATGATTCACCCAAGGATCCCCAAGATGGTAATAAAAATCCTCTCAGTAAGAAACAAGAGGGACCCAAAAAATATAAATAAGAACTAATCAAGAGGATAGGGGGTCTCATCATAAGCCAACCTATTAGGTTCATGGGTACCTAACAGTATGACATTGCCACCATCTGGTTACCACGCCAGGGAAGTGACCTTTGGTTGCATGGCCAAGGGAAAGGGGGTCTCATCACGAGCCAACCTTATCATCTCTGTGAAATTACTTGTGGCTAACACTGTCAGCTCTGGTCACCATGCCAAGGCAGTGTCCTCTGGTTATCCCTTGAATAAAAAGAAAAAGAAGAAGAAAAAGAAAATAAAAGAAAAGAATAAAGGCAAGAACGGGCTTGGAAAAATTGCATCCATGACAAGTATAGATCGTCTTCTACAAAGTCACCCACAGATAACATCATGCATCCCTGGCTCTCACTTCACCCACATGTCTAGACATCCCCTAGCCACATCACCTCACTTACATGGCTTGGATGAAACCTTCTTGGAAACTTCCCCTTTCCTATGGATACTAGCCTAATAGGACATCTTGTCTTTTTCTCCAGTCTTGTATTGTAGGTTTTTGTAATGTCTTTGAGATATTGACTGACGTATTAGGGTCTTATGCATATGTTTGATAATATTGATGATAAAACGTGATTAACATTTGCTATGATCCTAGAGACTGATGAGCCCATGGAGGGTGTAGCTTCTGATGTGCAGGATCATGCCTGATGGATAGGTACCATTTGGACTGGTACACATGGAGGGATGATTAGTTTGAACCTCCATGGGGCTGAAGAGCCCACTAGATAGATGTTGAGACCCTGTCAAGGGGGCAGAGACAGGACGGTGGTTGATTAGGGTCTTGCACCAGAGAAGAAGAGGGCGTTCCATCAAAGGAACTTTGGTGGAGCCCAACTTAGGGGCAATGACCCATTTTCAGTGGAACGTTGGCCTTGGAAGGCTCAGGACACCACCATCCTCACCATGACATCATCCAACTTCATGGACATTCATGGAGGTAGAATGGGCAGTAGTTGCACATGTGGCATGTTGGAGAGGCGCCAAGAGGGCTAACGTTTTTCTCCTGGATGTCTCATCTTCCCTAAAAGGGGCTAGGGCCTCCATTGAAGGGGATTTTACCTTTTTACAAGCTCAGTTAGGGTTTTAATTTGACAATTTAATGTACGAAACAATATTATGGCCTTGTTGGCCTTTTTTATGACCTAAAAATTAATTAAGGTCATTGATACAGTATATATTGAGGAGTTTTAGCCTCATTTTAAACATAATGCATCACTCACTCATTTGGTGAGGTCTGAGTTTTGCGCCCTACTTGGGTAGTTTTGCTGATTTAGTGAGGCGCACTTGTTGGAGGAAGGCATTTCTTGGCATTTTTGGCATTTCTCTTGAAGGAAGGTTTACAACTAGGGTTTGCATGCTATTTCATGGCGATATGTAAGTGTTTTTTCTGAAAAAATTCTTGACTGAATGGTTGTAGTCTTATATTCTTGCATGTGTTTATAATTTGCTGATAAAACCCCTTGGTGACAAGCACACAATTATGTCCTTGTTTCATGTACCCTAAAAGAGAAACTTTCAGCCATTGAAGAAGGAAGGAAGAGCCTAGCCATATCTACACTCGTATTGCTTCTTCTCCCTGAGCTAGCCATACTCTCTGAAGTCAAGAAAGAGGAGACATCCTAGGCCTAGGTTATCTACACCTAGGTTCGTTCTGCTTGTAGGGTTTGGTGATAGAGCCTTGCCTTAGCAACATTCTCCCTCACCACACTCTCTAGTCTTTATTTATCTTTTATGTTAGCCGTTTTTTCCAAGTTGACCTAAGGAAGGAGGAGAGAGCACGAGGCCTTGCTTTAGCAACACCGGAGTGAGCCTCTCTCCCCTAGGGTTTTGATTTTGAGGCCCTGCCATAGCTGCACTTCAAAACCCTTCCCTCGAGTCCTTAGTTTTCTTAAACCCTTGCGTCCTCTTCTAAATTGACTCCATTAACCCTTAGGCACTGATCTTAGACCTCTAGTGTTGAAGTTAAAGTGATCAAACAATTATCAAAACCCTTGCTAAACTGAAACCCTAACTAACTACTAACCCTAAGAAGGTTGACGTCACCCTTGGTTACTTCATCTTGACACAACATTTTTCATTTTATAGGCAATTGAATGGTGTTTAAAGCATTTATTGAATAAAGGATTGATTGGATACATTGATTGCTACATCATCTTGATATTTATTAGTGAAGTGATATTATTTCATTGCTATATTAACAAACATTGACTTCATCAATATTTATTGTTATAATTGCTTATATACTGATATCAGATAGTCTTATGAAGTACTAACCCCTTGAATCACAACCTGCATATATATTGTTTTGTTGTTGCTTTGTTCTGGGCAGGTGTTCTTCTTTGGGCCTATAATTCATTTTTGGTTGTTTAGACGAGACTATTTGTTTTGGTGGTGACCTATGAAGGGGGAACTTTACTTTGACTTTTAAACCTTTGTCTTTTCAAAACTCCAAGTTACCGGGGACGTCTCCCCTGGGCCTAACCTCCCTAAAGAGAAAGAACCTCCCCATCATGGTGACATTGGGTGGGATAGGTTCTTGTTACACCAGTTTGGCCTTATACTTCATAGCCATTTGACCTAGCTACAAAATGTGTGATAACAGGCTCAAGAAGGCATGCTCAAAACAAATGGATCTTGGCACTCCCCCCTTCATGGGTTTCTCCCTGCCTTATGGTTTTTGAACACTTGAATTACAGTATTTTAACCTCCCTAAATCATCAACCACTAAGTTTAAAGTGAAAAGAGATAATAGGGGCTTATTTGGATACCTGCCCCTGAAATCCTGACTCAAACTAAAATATTATTTTGTGACCTCCTTTGGAGGATTTTAGTGATTTCTTATGGTTGGGTTTTAACAATTCTTTGATATTGGAGTCATGGGCCAATATCATTTTCTTAGGCATGTGGAAAGGGTATTTTTAGAACGTGAGCATAAAAATAGTGTCTTGTATGTAGGGGTGAATGTGAGCATAAAAATAGTGATTTATGTTTGAATTTGTAGGATGTGGATCTTGTGGGGTACTTTACTTCTTTTAATTAATCACTAAGTGTTTGTGCAATCCTTGAAAAATTGGAAAACTATAATTATATTATAAGAGATGTGGTGATCTGAGATATTTTATTCAATGACTATAGCATGAATCACATTAAAGAGCATAAACAAATCTTATGTGAAACATATAACAAGAAGACATACACATGAGAAATAACAAGAAGAGAAAATGCACAAGAATTGATAATGGAGGTTTTCCCAATGATGGACTATGTCTCTGGGCCCACTTATAAGTGGAGAGGCCTTTATATTGTCTCAACAAAAATTGGCATAAATAAATGACAATACCTCAAATCTGGAAATGCTAGGAAAATCCGTTGCCCGCAAGCAAATTCTGACTGCACCACTGGATTCGCGGTGAGAAAACATGCAAACATGATTGTCAATTCAACAATTTTTTTCATTGTCGCCACTAGGCCCCTCCTAAGCTCATTTCCTTGTTTTGCATGCCACTGCAGCCTACATTAATTTCTCCTCCTACATAAAATTGTGTGATCATACGAACTGTGTACAGATCTCCCTCGGGCGGATGAATAAACCGGTGTTAAATATTAATTTTTTGGGAGGAAATTACAAATGGGTTGTTGGCATGACTGGTTAACGAAGGTTTAATTTAGAGCATTGTTAGGGGAAATTTCAGGGGTCAAACCTCGCGGACCTCTCGTATTAAACTTGGTTATAACAAATAACTATTTTTTTATAATAGTTCTTTGGAACATTCCATTCGCACCCATATTTCTGATTTGACTATTGTATGGAATTTTTAGTGGGTTGGCCTACAATAAATGCTAGTCGGCCACTGGTCATTCCAACATTGGCTGGTCTGGTGGGACATTTTATATATATTTTTTAAATTTTGGACCCAAGCCCTCATTAGTCATCCGCGGGGTGCCACATGGTGCCCTGTGATTGGTACATGTGGCACCCTTTAGTTAGTTGCATCTACCCATTCAATGCTAATGTAAGTTGGCGCATGTCACCCTGCAAGGATGCCACATGGTGGCCCTTGGGTGGAGCCACGTGGTGCCTCCTAGGGATGCCACATGTCACTTTCCTATTGATTTTTTGGCCACCGAAAAATTCCAAATCGACATGCCACATGGCAACCTATCATGCTTCCATGTCAGCATGACATCATGTTGACGTCAACAATGCAGAGTCAACTACTGACATCATCATGTACGATGTTGATGTCATCCTTTTGACTTTGACTAGGTTGACCAAAACTTTGAATGGCCATATCTTTTTCATCCAGACTTCGTTTAAGGTGTCGTTTTCACCATTGGAAATATCTTGATGATCTCTTCAACTTGGTGCCATTTTTGCTGAGATTCGAGGAATTTGCATTTTTGGCCTTTTAGATCCTCCTAGATCATTCCTTCCCACTAAGAATATTTTGGAACTCCAAAAGAATTATCAATCAACATATAGGTGAGGGAATTTCTCCCTCACTTTCCCCTTTTCTATCCACTCAAAGATATTGAACATCACCCTTGTGTGAAGTCCTCATCCTTCTATACAATCTGATATATTCCTTTAACTCATCCAAGTACTCAGGAGAAAACTCTTCCATTGAAGGTACTGAAACACTCTCCCTTTGATCCATGAACATTGGAGGCTCATAGAGTTTTAGGTTCTCTACATTCATAACTAAGTATATCTACATATATGGTGGTAAATCTAGGTGGAAAGCATTTGTGCCAATCTTCTCCAAGATGGTGAAGGGTCTGTATCTAATTGTATTGAGCTTCTTATCTTCTCTCTTCAACTGATATTTGCTAATGTGAAGCCACACTTGATCTCCAACCTAAAACTGGTGATCAACTATGTTCTTTTCATGGTGGGATTTGTATTGTTCCTGACTCTTTTCCAACTGCTCCTGAATTGTCTGGTGTACCTGCAGAATCCTCTGGATGAACTTGCAAAATATTTCTTAATCTCTTTGTTCACTTGAGTCGGCATATTTCCCAAATTTCAAGTCCAAGGGATTCTTAGGTATAAACCCAAAACATGTCTCAAATGGTGAACTATGGGTGGAAGAATACAACGCTCAATTCTACACATGTTGGACATAGTGCAACTACTCATCCCAAATTTTAGGATGTTTGTTGTAGTAACCTTGATGAAAATGAACCATGGCTCTTTTAACCACCTATGTATTTACTTCAGTATGTGGATGGAAATAAGTACTCCTATTCAACTTGGTGTCCATGAGTTGCCATAAACTTGTCCAAAAGTCCCCTAAAAACCAATAATCTTGATCGAAGATCATGGACATGGGAAACCCAAAATGAACCCATACATATTGGAAGAACAAGTGAGCATCTTGCTCAGTTGTGACTTGATTTTTACATGGAATCAAGATATACATCTTTCTAAACCTATCCACTACCACATACAAGTATTCATGAACCCTACAAAATCCATGGAGATGCTGTACCAAGAATGGGAAGGGACAAGAAGTGTTGTGTACAACCCCAATTTTATATTAGTGGGCTTACAAGTTGAGCACACCACACACCCCTTTACATATTTGGTTACAATTTCTTTCATTCGATGCCAATAAAAAAACTTCTGCAATTTTTCTAAAGTCTTTCCTATCCCAAAATTCTGAGATATTAGAGAAGTGTGAGCTTCTTTGATTACATGCACTCGTTCATTTGTAGGAATACAAACCTTGTCCATTTGGTAGAGTAGTGTATCCTACAAATGAGAATTCTCCACCTACAAACCATGGGTTAGCATTTCATATACATCTTTTAAATATTCATCATTAGCATACTATTCAACATAACTAACATGAGCTAAGGAAGCATTTTTCAAAACAATAGATGCAGAAATAGGAGGTATAGAAAGTATATCCACAAATTTGTTGTTTATTCCCATCTTGTATATGATAACTAGATGGAACTGTTGCAAGAATCCCATCCACCTGTAGTGTCTTGAATGTTATAGCTTGGTCTGTGAATGGAGGTACTGGAAGGGTGTTGGTTATTACTCTTTCATTCTACTTCTTGGGCTGACTTGGGTTCACATATGAATAGGTTTACAACAAAAACCTCTAAACCTAGCATCCCTCCTGGTAAACCAGAAGGAAACACAACACACATAATGTCCATCTGTGATTGTTTTTGCTTCCCATATCTTCTCGCAGATGAACAAATGCTTTTTAGGGTCCTCAGATGCCTCTCCCCGAAATTATGGTAACATAATGGTGGGATCATGTCCTACCATATTGAACTATGTTGAACTACTACCTCTGTGCAGTGTAGATATTTGACTACTACTTCTTGAATTGGCTCCTCTAGTTGTTGCTCCTGGTTTGGATGTACTTCTTGTTGTCTTTCTTCCAATAAACTTCAGTTTTCTAAATGGTGGTGTTCTTTCTGGTGTATTAGTCACACATGGTTTTATGGGTTCCACACTGACACTGACATGGATCGGAGTTCTTTCTTCTATTCCTGCCCTTGAACCACCTGTCTTACTTTCATATGTTGTATGCAAGATTTCCTCAAACTGCTCCAAAACTCAGAGATCCTCTACCTCTTATTCATCACTTGTCAATCCCTCTCTATATGTTATGGCTCTCTTCTTATTATCCATCTTATATTGGTAGGGTACTCCACTACGCTTCTTTCAAATCATTTCCATTATCTTCTTTATCTGATATTCCTCCATCGTGATTGGGTCCATGGACTCCTCCTTCTTTCCCTTGTCCATCTCTTCCTCCATTTCTCCACCTCTTGTTAGTGCTTCCCCCCTTCCCCCATGCACGCAGGGAAGTTTAGTTGTTTGATTCCATAGTCATCACACCATTGTTATACAACAACATATTGATTGAAGTATACAACAATATGATATAACTACTTCTAGGTCCTTTTAGAAACTCCTTCTCTATTGCACTGTAAGACTTCGGGGTATATACTGCAAATTTTGTGATAAACCCTGCAACAATACTGTCTAACCAGAAATCTACTGCAGGCATGAATTTGTTGTTAACTTGTTGTAACTGCACGATCTCCACATGATTCCACTCGAGTTGTCTGATTCGATTTGTAGGGTTTTTGTCTTTCAACCACAATAGCCAATCTTGTAACAAATTCATGAAATCACAGAAAAATACCTCATGCAGGTCGCTAAACACATACTTGTCCAGATATTTTTGCGGTGTTATCTTAGGGTTTCTGTTATCCTTCTTCACAAATTCAAGATCCTTTGTTTTCAACCATCTTTCGATCTCCTCCTTCATTGGATTCCATGGTCTAAACATTATGTTGGCACAGGGGCAGAACTAGGGTTCAACGCTACAACAGCGCACCAACAAAACCTTAACTACTAGCCCTTTCAACAACACCTGCGAAGCAGATGAACTCTTACCCGAGGTAGATGCAAGGGTGGTTACAAGACTCAGGTGTCTGCAACCTTATCTGGGACATATATCTGTGATTATAACACTTAGCTATCACATAGCATAGATTATTCATCAATATTCAACCCTTATGATAATTCGCAAATAGTACAGAGCATCGCAGTATGTACTTAGATCTAAGATAATTTAGAACTTAGCCACAAAAAGATAGATTAGATTTGACAGATCAAGCACTAAGCATCTTACATACTAGATCTGACATTCATTCATATCTCAGAAGCACAAAGCATAAATAGATCGATCTAAACACATCAAATCACTTAGCAAAGGAAGAGACAAACACATCAGGTCGAGGTACAGAGCACAACACATAGATTTACCATGGTTCACCCCCACCCTGGGGCTACGTCCACAAAGTATTCTTCTTTATTAGCTTCAGTTAATCAGGTTACAGCACAGAGCCATCCAAATCCCTCTTCGCATAGGACAGAAGATCTACGCAGCTCGCTAGATCCTTCTTCCTTGCGCTAAAAGCACAGAGCCTTCTACAATATCCTGCACTTAGTCTCTTACAATATGCACAAACCATTTACACTCATTACCATCACTTAGCACAACTCACAACTCTTCGATCACAT
>ML786145.1:142362-212128 GCA_009831015.1 Picea engelmannii
TTCCACTTAGTTCACCTATACATCTATTTATACATACAACAATGGGCCTAAGCATGGGTAAACCCATGGGCCAACATCTCTTTCCCATTAAATTATCCCAAAAACCCAAAAAGGACCCCAAAAGGGGTCTAGCTTCCACTATTTCCACTTCGCATTGTGCTCCATCTTTGACAAGCTATCGAAGTCCCAAAAACATTCAAATATGACCAAGTGCTCCTCAAAACTTGTTCAGGGCCAATAGGCCCCCAACACTCACCTGTGACTTGTCCCGAGTCACTTAGGTCTGGGCAACTTTGCCTCAAATGTATCGATCTTGGCTCGAGCTCCTTCGACTTGTCTCTGTGCTACTTCTTCTTGCTCAGTGAATTCCTGAACAACTGCTTCACTGATAGTGTTAGAAAAATAGGACCGTGGAGCAATAAAATAAAACAAATGCAGAAACAAAACACAGAAGATACACAATACAATAGAGACACAGATTTACGTGGTTCACCCAGTGTGGGCTACATCCACCAAAGAAATTTCCATGTCCTTCCTTTATTATTATCCATCATATGAAGGGATACAACCTACAACAAACCCACTGTAACTTCCTCTTCTTTCTCTCACAGTCTCCTCTCTCAGGATACAATATTCACCATCAACCATAGACACAATACATTTCCCTCATAAAAGAGGGTTTCCTTCTAGGGTAAAAAACCCTAACATAATCTCTACCGTTAGATCTGCGACCTTATAATGAATGGTTCATATTTACAATGAAATTACAATATACATTTACAAGGAAATTTTTCCTTTGAGGGCTTCGCCCCCGAATCCCCAATGGGGGCCCACTTTCCCCTAGACCCCCTAGCTAGGGGGATAGCACCCCTGGACCCCGCAGAAGGGGTACCCCCCCTCTGCACTCCCCCATGTGGAAGAGTGTACATACTTCTGAGGTGTAAATACTTCATGGGGTATAAAAACGGCTGAAAGCAAGGACCTATGAATCAAGAAGATAATCAGGCTCCACAACCAACATAAAGGTCCTTCCAGTTGTTTCTCAATTGTAACAACTACTTGTTCTAGTAGTGTTCCTTGGCCTTCAATTTATTCAAACAGTATGTAGGCTGCCTCCTGGATCGACTGGATTTTCTGGGTGACTTCCATCACTCTATTCGATGTGGTAAGAACGATTTGTTGGGCAGTGCACTATTCCTAGGATCTCTTCCTCCTCTCGATGGGTGACAGGAGCTCGAGCTGCTCTTGTACTATATTTGCATGCTGCTTTGCTTCCTGGATTTGGGACTCCAGTTTCTTCAACTTTGGGTCTTCAAATAGTTGTTCATAGATTTGTGCGCTTCTACTACTTAGTTGTTTACATTCTGCAGCAAGTGTTTTAATCCTCTCGACTCCACTATGAGCATTCATTTCTCACTGGTCACGCACTTCTTATGGATTATGTGGTATGGTCTAAATATCTAATTCCATGACCCTTTGTTGAAGTTGCTGAATAAATTCAGCCAGCTTCATCACTTGGCACTCTATGGGCTCTTCGGCCTTCTGCTCTAAGCCGGTCACAAAGAGAAATGCTATGTTCACTGCTTCTTCAATTCCTATATTCTTTGTGAGCAACTTCTCTTTCTCTTTTTGGATCTTTGCTCTGTCTTCTTGAAATTTTTCTTGGAGAGAATTATTCTCTTATTGCACGGCTTGGTGTTGTTCAATAATTTCCTCCTGTGATTTCTTTAGGGCCTAGGTGGCCTTCGCTTTTTCTTCCTGAGCATGTCGAAGGCATACTTTGACTGTATCAACAATATTTCAGAGTTGAACTAATTCATCTCCCACTTCTATTGTTCCTTCTGGCAGAGGTGCAGTAGAGATTTCTCGGCTAGACTGGAGTGCTTGTTGTACTCCTTGTAGAGCAATCTAAATTTGGCTATACATTTTTTCCTACTTCGCCTCCTACTTCTCTATGATTTCTTTTGAAGCATCATTGACCGCTGAAAAAATGAAATAAAAGTCATCCAACGTGAGGGAAGTTCGTATCTTGGTTATAGGGGTTCTTGGTTTCTTTCTGGAGGAATATTTCATAGGTGAGACCTTCCTTTTCTTCGATGAGTCTTCTTTGTCCCTAGGCGGTGGTACTTTGACTTTATGTTGTTTAGTTTTTGTACCTTCTTCGTCATCACCTTCTTCATCTGGTGTAATGGAAGTCGTCCTTATAGATAGGTTGTCAATATCTTGGACTTCTTCAGTCTTCTTCGTCATCTTTGATTTCTTTGTCTTACTGGGCCCAGGTGTATTCTGCACAATTTTGGGGCTTTTGATGTCAGACATTTCTGCGGGGTCTGCTGAAACAAGGAGGTTCACCGACCATTCCTTGGTGATCTCTTGCAGGTCTTCTTATGTCAGCTTATAATAGGACTGAATTTGTTCTTGGTGCTCATCAGAGCATGGGGTTAGGTATATAAAGTGGCGGTCCGTGCTGAACTTTATCAGAGGTCGAAATCTCTGTAAAGTGTTCAGGGTTATGTGAGGTTCACTCCTTATGGTTTCTTATAGTATGTGTGGAAAACAACATTCGATTTCCATTTCTTTCTCAAGTCATTCGAGTACCATAATGTACTGAACTTCGCGGATAGTGTCTCAAAGGGGGTGAAGGTCTGGGAAGATTGTGCCTTTCGGCAGCTCCCATGCAACAAAAGAGATCAGTATCAGGAGCCAGCTAAAACAGAATTCATGCCCCTGATCCTGGGCTTCTCTGCAGTCAATCTCCAGTTGATTCACCAGGTACTTTTCCCAGTTCATCTGTAGTCCCTCTGCACACTTTCCTACGAGGTCAACTATAAAGGAAGATACTTATGTTGGTCTATTCTTGCGTACCAACTTCCCTACGATCAGTCAGCATGAGAGGCACATTGTGATACTTTCAATAGAAGCTACCTTGTAGCCTCTCGCTCCTTTCTCAACATCACCATAGGCTTCTTTGATCTTCTGTGCAAGAGCGCGGTCTGCGATCTTTCCAGGATAATACTCATGGGGATTAGGGCCCTGCATGCTAATCCTAGTGATCCTATTGATCAGCGTCGGATCAACAGTTATGCGACGTTCTAACCACATGTATCCTTCGTGGTAACTTTCTAGCATTCACCTCAATAATTCACCTCCTAGTGTCTGTTGAAGTGCAGTATTTTCATAACGTTGAGCAAAGTAGATTGTGTGAGGTTCATCATCCATTGATAAGGGATGATCTTCGAATTATTTCCCTTATTTCTCATCAAGTACTTATAGGGGGCGAGCATGTTGTAAACTTTATGGTCCCCTAGGTTGAAGTCATAAAACTTTAACACTGTAACCTTGTCTTGATCTACATGGTAGGTGTGTACTCCTTTCGATAGATATGTAGTGACTAGGGTGTATTCAAAGTCTCTAGGGACACTTTCCATATTAATCTCACCGCTCAGAGGGGGTTATGTAAGCTGGTAGGATGGAAGGCACTAACTTCGCATTGGCTATTTCATCCTTATGCTTAGTTCTTCTCTCTGCGCCGACTTGAGATGTTCCTACTCGAGAAGTCGACGGGGAGTCTTGCACTCCTCTCGTCAATGAGTCTTGGACTCTAGTGGACATTCTTCTTTCTGACATGACTCTCTCACTCATTAAATTGAGAAGGACCTCTGTGACATATTCCTCAATTGTGGTGAGCTCGTTGGACATACGCACTCGAGAAAGATAATTGGGTTCACGATAATCTCAAAATACTGCACTAGGATGAACAATATTCCTTCAATGATCACTGTAGACAATCACTAGTTCTACGAGCTTTGACTTTTCAGTTGGAAAAAGTGTTCTCTTGCCACGGCATGATGAGATAAATAGGAAATTCGTCAACGGTCTGCTTGCAACGGGTATGAAGCTTCCATGAATGTTGATCCATCCATTATGGCATGGTCCAACGATCTGGTGGTGATCCTTTAATGATTTTCTGTCCTTTCGGGGTGGAAGTCAAATGGGTGTATCGGTCCAATGGCTATATTTCTTTGCCACAGTGAAGTGCCATATGTCGTTGTTCTGATATCCCGACGAAGTTCAATTCCTGTGATTTTTCCTTCTGTGAAGTTTCCTCTGGAATGTTCTATAACTTTTCGATCTTGGCTCTCTTCTTACTTAGCTTCCTATCCTTATTCCCATTGAGCATTGTCTCGGTCATCCTTTTTCCATTCTAATTCTTATCTTCTCTCGACATAGTCACTTCGCGATGCTGAGATTCTTTCTTAAGATCCAAGGGTAATACTCCTTCATCATATAGATTAGGTATTTCAGTCTTCTATGGTTCCTCTAATTCTCTTATAGCTTCGACATCCAATTCATTGGTGTTCAATAGCTTATATATGTTATCTTATTCTTCCATCAAGTAGGCGATCCTTCTAGTCATAAATTGGATGAGTTCTTTCTTCTTCTGTTCTAGGGATTCCTTTTCTTCTTTTCTCCAGATTTGTTCTTTTTCAATCCATATATTGCCTAACAAAGATGGAAATGGGGCATGGTCCTCAATAAATTTAATAACTTCAAATTCTTCCTCTGTCGATGCTCCATGGGTACTCATAGCTATCTGGGTAATCCTGCCACATAGGGTTACCATTTTTCCTTTAAACAACCCTGTTTTTCCTAGTGAAGGAACCATAGCAGGCCTTCCTAGGGTTTCCCAAGTACTTTCTGTCATAATGTTCATCTATGTTCCCTCATCCAGAGCACAGTCAATGTCAAATTCTCCTATTCTTACTTTGATTTTCTCCTTTTCTTTGAAGATCTCTAGCAAACTGGCATCTTTATGTTCATCCAAGGTTTCTTTCATTTTTAGTAACATAATCTCTTATTCTTTCTGGGGTTCTTCTATAATCTTAGTCTCTTGATCTCCTTTAGAGTTTGCTTGCTCCATATTCATCTTTTCAAGTCTACCAATCATTCTAGGGAAATCTAGTACTTCATGGTCCATAGCCTTACAACAGAGGCAACTAGGGTTTCTCCCAGGGCATTCATTAGTAAGATGTCTTAGTCTTCTGCAACTGTAACAAAGAGATAATCCTCTCTTTCTCTTCAATGATCCCCAACTTTTCTTGTACTTCTTGCTAGGGTCATAATGGCTAGATTGCAAAAATTTCTTTCTAGGATCCTGCATCCATTGGTTAGTCCAAAAATTATTTCTATGCATCGGTATAACATATCTTTCATTATTCTTATCCGATATATTCATATCAAACGTTATTTCATCTAACAATTCCCTATTTTTCAAGCTAGGACAAAATCTATCAAGCATACCTAAATCCATACTTTAGAAACAAAAAAATTCACCTTTTTTTTTACTTCTATAGGGCACAAAGCTTCCAAATCTAAGAACTTTTAACTATTATTACCTTTATCAGAGCACAGAGATTACAGATCTTACTTGCTTTCTTCAGTATCAACCTCTTTTCTTGCAGATCTGACTTCTTTCCTTCCTTCTTCAACACATATCTTTTCAGATCAAGTGGATCACTGCACACTAGGGAATAGATCCATGCATAGAGATTTCACAATTTCAGGATGAATCTTTGCACAAAGCTTCTTTTGCTCAATTCCTAGTAATCACAGTTTCAGGTACCGAAAATAGAACCATTTACTGGCACAGGGGAATACCCAAGGTTCAATGCTACAACAGAGCACCAACAAAACGCTAACTACCAACCCTTTCGAAAACACCTATGAAGTAGATGAAGTCTCACCCGAGGTAGAGGCAGGGGTGGTTGCAAGACTCAAGTTTCTACAACCTTAGATAGGGCACATATCTGTGATTATAACACTTAGATATCACCTAACATAGATTGTTCATCAATATTCAACCCTTATGATACTTCGTAGATAGCACAGAGCATTGTAGTATGTACTTAGATCTAAGATAATTCATCACTTAGCCACAACAAGATAGATTAGATTCGGTAGATCAAGCACTAAGCATCTTACATACTAGATATAACATTCATTCATATATCAGAAGCACAAAGAATAAATAGATCTATCTAAACACATGAAATCACTTAGCAAAGGAAGAGACAAACACATCAGGTCGAGGCATAGAGCACAACACACAAATTTACCATGGTTCACCCCCACCCTGGGGTTACGTCCACAAATTCTTCTTCTTTATTAGCTTCAGTTAATCAAGTTACAACACATAGCCATCCAAATCCCTCTTTGCATAGGAAAAAATATCTGTGCAAGTCACTAGATCCTTCTTCCTTGCGCTAAAAGCACAGAGTCTTCTACAATATCCCGCACTTAGTCTCTTACATTATGCACAAAACACTTACAATCATTACCAACACTTAGCACAACTCGCAATTCTTTGATCACATAGATTGCACTCTACTACTCTTCTCCCCCCCCCTTTTTCACTTACTTTGCCTATACATCTATTTATACATACAACAGTGGGCCTAAGCACGGGTAAACCCATGGGCCGACATCCCTTTCCCATTACATTATCCCAAAAACAAAAAAAGGACCCAAAAAGGGGTCTAGCTTCCATGATTTCCGCTTCGCATTGCGCTCCATCTTTAGCAAGCTATCAAAGTCCCCAAAATGGTCAAATATGACCAAGTGTTCCTCAAAACTTGGTCAGGGCCAACACAATCCCTTTTTATACCTTCATTCTCCACATGTTTCTTTTATGGATCTCAGTCACTCAATCCCATATAGTTCCAGCTAGAAAGGGAACCATTTGTTGGCTATTACTCTTTCTTTCTACTTCTTGGGCTGATCCAGGTTCATATCTGAACAGGTTTCCAACAAAACCCGCTAAAACTATTGGCCCTCCTGGTAAACCAAAAGAAAACACAACACACAAAATGTATTACGCAGTCTCACCTGAGATAGTTCTATGGGTGACTACAAATCTCAAGTTCTTGCAGTCTAGGAAGGAGTGGGGATTTGGGATTGTAACTGATCTTTATCAGGCCTTAAACTGGTTACTCAATCTATTATTCTTAAGATCCATTCATTTGTTAACCCCTTGCATGAAATCTAATAGATCTATATAACCACATGTGTATAAATCAATCATTAACAACAATTAAAGATGATGAACCATTAACATAAAGGAAACATAAATTCAATCATCACACAATACACAGATTTTACCATGGTTCACCCCCTCCTAGGCTACGTCCACAAAGATCTGGCTTCTTAGGCTCTTTATTAGGTTGCTACAATAAATGGCATTGCACGCACTACAATTCAGATCATACAATCAAGACAGAGGTTACACAACCTTTGTGAGGTGGACTAGATCACACCAGGCTCCTCATCCTATGATATAACCCTCAAGATCTAGCTACCTGACTCTTCTATATCTCAATCAGCTTACAAAAAGGTATCACACTAGTTTCTACAAGTTGAAATTAACTTGGAACCCACTTCCAAGAAACAACCACCACCTGGAATCCCGACCTTGACCTCCTAGGTGCTTATTTATATTATTTTACAGTCTTATTATTTGTTACAATCTCTTTCCAAAACCCTAACCTTAACATGGTTAGGTCTTACTGCTTATGTGCCTTTCATGCTTTCCTCCTTTGCATGCGGCTTTTCCTTACATGTGTTTCTTTTCCTTCCAGCTGTCTTTTTCCAAATTAAGCTTTACTTTCCAAAAATGGACTTTTCCTTAAAATCAGCCTGCACCCAACAAAGGGTTGGTGATCAATGTGTATGATCGTTTCTTCCCCATCAAACAGTGTTTCCATATCTTCACTCTTTGTACCAATGCATACAGTTCTTTGTCATATGTAGGATAATTACAAATAGTGTTAGAAAAAGTTTCATAATGAAAGAAAATGGGCTAACGATGTTGCATCAAGACTACTGCCATGACATATGCATTGGCTTTAGTTTCAATCTTGAATGGTTATTGTAGGTCAGGTAGAGCTAGCACTGGTGCAGTGTTGATATTTTCCTTCAAAGTGTCAAAGTGTTTTTGGTATCTTCCTCCCCACTGGAAGACATGTTTCACATTGTTTAAGGCATGCAAAGGAGATGTAATATAGGAGAAGTTAGAAATGAACTTTCCCCAGTATTGAACTACCCCTAAAATGCTTTTGACTTATGTAACTGATGTTGGCTTAGGCTAATTTACAATGACTTCAAATTTGGAACGATCTATCTTTAGTTGACCACCTCCTACAATATGACCCAAGTAAACCAATGAGGATTTTCCAAATTTACACTTTAACAATTTTACATACATATTTTCTCTTTAAAGGACATCCAATACTTGCTTTACATGCATTACATGTTCATCCCAAGTCCTAATGAATACAAGAATATCATCTAAGTATACAATCACAAAGTCATCTATGAAAGGCCTAAAGACATCATTCATAACACGCATGAATATTGTTGGGGCATTACAAATCCAAAATGGCATTACCATCCATTCAAATAGACCTTGTTTTGTTTTGAAGGTAGTCTTCCACATGTCACCCTCTACGATTCTGAAGTACACTGCATTCTTCAGCTGATCCAGCAAGTCATTTATACGAGGCAAGGGGTAACAATCCTTCACCGTTATTTTGTTTAGTGTGTGGAAATCCATGCATATCCTCCATGTTTCATCTTTCTTTGGAACCAATACTATCGAAGACCCACAAGGAGAATATCTTGGTATAATTGCCCCTATTTCAAGAAAGTCTTGCACCTACTTTTTGATCTCCTCATTTTTCAAGCATAGACATCCTATAAATGCCAATTTTTGGTAAGGGAACATCTTGGTGCAACTGTATTTCATACTGGATCTCCCTCTTAGGAGGTAATCGTTTTGGTTCCTGAAAATCTTCATCATATTTAGAAATAACATCAATCATTTCATCTTTATGAGAAGGATCACAATCATCAAAAGCATTAGATTTATCAGGATCTTTTTCTTTCAAAACCATGAGCACAAATTTCTTGCTAGTATTGATGGCTCTCTTTATCTGACCTGCACTAAGAAGATTTAAGTTCTTCATACTGTGAGATCTAACAGTGTATTCCACAATACCTTTGGTGGGATGGTATTTTTTTTCTTTTCAAAATAATATAGAATTCCTATCATACAAATAGGGACTTCCCAATATAATTCCACAGATATCAAGGGGACCACATCAATCTCAACCTCATCTACCAACTTTGAAGCAATAAAAAATTTCAATCTACACTGCCTGGTAACATGAAGTTTTTCATTGCCACACACCCAACCAAGAGAGTAAGGTTTTTGATGAGGTATTTTCCCTAATCCCAACATTTTAACAGTCACATCAGATATCAAATTAACTTGAGAACCCGAATCAAAAAAAGTATCCACTTTAGCATTTTTGGCAACTACTTAGATGTGAAAAAGATCACTTCTTTTCTTTTCAATTTCAGAAGATGGAATTGTAGAAATTGAACTAGCATGAGAGGAAACTTTACCTTGTACTCCAACTGTTGTGATTTTCATTTCATCACCTAAATCAGAACCTAGGTCTTGTTGCAATGTAGCAATATTTTTTGGCTTCCCTTTGCCACCAAATTTCTTTGGTCTTAACTCTGGATGTAGTTTCCAACAATTCTCATCATCATGCCCATATATTTTGCAATGAGTGCAAGAGGATTTTCCTTCCTCTTTCTTTGTTGTGGATGTTTTTCTCCCTTTCCTTTTCCTTTGAACTTGGAAGGATTTTTTGTGTGATCTTCTTGTACATTTGTTCCCCTGCTTTCAAGATGAATTTATTTCTCATCCAATGAACATTTGTGGGATTAAACAACAACAATGTGTGACAAATGTAACTATGAAGTGCACCAATATATTTCATCAAAGTCTCTGGAGAGTCTAAAGGAACATTCAATTCCAGTTCCTTTTTCCTAAACTCTTCTATGAAACTCTGAACATTCTGACTTTTACCTTGTCTCAAAATTTTCCATTCCTTCATGGATTTGTGTACATGACCCAATGGATAAAATTGGTTTTTCAATGCAAAAGTAAATTCAGACCATGAAGAAAGAAGTTTACCATTATCTGTGCTACCTTTATAAAGTTTACTCTCCCACCAAATAAGGGTTGTGCCTTCTAGACGAAGAGTAACCAACTGGATATTTTCCTCTACCTATTCGATCTATTGTACCCAGTAGTAAACGTTGATATTTGTAATCCAATTGTGTAACTTATCTGCATTAGCTTCGCCAATAAACAAGGGAAAATTAAATTTGACATCTAATTTTAATAATGGATTTTTATAGGCATTTTGATGAAAATTAGAATAATGAGAATGAGAGGAAGAAGAAGATATTGAACTTGAGAGGTCTAGGGGTCAAACCTCATGGACCTCTCGTATTAAAATTGGTTATAACAAATATATATTTTTATATAATAGTTGTTTGGAACCTTTTGTTCGTGCCCATATTTGTGATTTGACTATTGTATGGAATCTAGAGTGGGTTGGACCACAATAAATGCTAATCGGTCGTCGGTCGGTTTGGTGGGCAGGTTTATATTATTTTTTTTGAAATTTTGGACCCAATCCCTCATTGGGCATCTGTGGGGTGCCACATGGAACCCTGTGATTGGTCCATGTGGAACCCTATGGTTGGATTATTTTTCCTAGTCAGCATTGATGTAAGTTATCATGTGTCATGCTACAAGGATGCCACATGGTGGCCCCTAGGTGGTGCCACGTGGCACCTCCTGGGGGTGCCACATGTCACTTTCCTATTGGCTCATTTGGCCACCCAAAAATTCCAAATTGACATGTCACATGGAATCCTCTTATGTTTCCACATCAGCATGCTAACGTCAACACTACACAATCAGCCGCTAACATCACCCTATTGACTTTGACTAGGTTGACTGAAACCCTGACTGGCCATATAGTTGTCATATGGACTTTGTTTGAGGTTTCATTTGCAACGTTGGAAATATTTTGACAGGATCTTTGACTTGGTGCCATTTTTTTTGAGATTCTAGGACTTTGAAGTTTTGTCCTTTTAGATACTCCTAGATCATGTGGACATGTAGGGTCTGTTAGCGCTCTATAATGTTGTTCGGTTGATTAAAAAACAAAAGAGGTAGCCTAAAAACCACTTTAGAGCTAGGTACTATCCTTCTTAGCTCAGAGAGGGCTCTCTCCTGTCACTTGGTCTTTAATAGATGATTTTTCTTTAACAAATCATTGGCTAGGTTTTGTTGTTTTGAAGGGTTTTTTATAATTTTGTTGGCAAGGAAGGGAAGGAACACTTAGGGCTATGGAGTCGAACTTCTGAAATGAGGATAAAGGCTAAATGAGGAGATAAATCCGAGTTATAAATTGTAATTTGCAGAGTGTAAGAAGACAGGAAAAATACATAACTGTAATCCGAGCATTAAATAAATGAATTTTGACTTAGTTAGGAAGAAATTAACTTAGTTTAAATTTTTTAAGCTGATAGCATCACAAGATGAATTATGGGCCTTTAACTTTCCAATTTAAACAGAAGACATTGTAAATGAAATCAGAAATACAAGGAATACATACAAAGAGAGAAGACAAAACTCAGACCACCACCATTAGAATATTTTCATGTAAATTTCAAGACTTCTGCATGTGTATTCTATTCATCTTCAAAAAATTACATTCAAGTTCCAAATAGCTAAAATCGTGCCCTTGCACTTTTTCCAACCCCTAATACATTTGGAACTCTTAATATTTATACAAGTTGAGCTCATTCAGTTTGAAACCAATTACAATGATCAAAATGAAACGTTTTGGTTTTGAAACTGATTACAATAATTACAAGGGATAGTTTCAGTTTTGAAACTGATTACAATGATTAGCAGGAAAATGATTCATGATCTGTATTCTGGCTCCTCTGGTTTTTCAGTTTCTTTCTTCACCACTTCTTTTGCTCTGGTCTTCCACATGATCTTCCATCTTTAGTGGCATCTCGACATCATCTACTAGACCCTGGAAAATTGCATTTTTTCTTACCCAGCCGCACTATCTCCTTCCATTGCAAGTCAGAAGGAATATCATAATCTATGATTTTCTTTATCAGAATCTCCAAGTCAATGCAGGAAGCATATGACATGACTAGTAATCCAAGTTTGACTGCTTTCAACTGATTCAGAATTTCAAAGTCTGTAATCAAATGCTTCACTAATGTAGCTCCTTTCATGTTTTCCTCCAGGGTTTTGAACTTGGAGTGATCCATTATACACTGAGTTAGACAAGCATTGTATTCTTCCTGATCATACAACTTTCCCTTTCCATCCCAAAAAGGTTGAAGTCCTTTGATAAACAATTCTTCGAACAAATATTTGAACTCCTGTATACTCTGTTCCTCTATGTTGCCTTGGTTTGGAATGATTTCAACATGTTATGTTTAGCAATAACCCTCTTGGCCCAGATGATCAATGTAGTTATGTCTTTAATCCCAATAGTTTAAGTTCTGCAGTAGGAAAGGATTTGATTAGATTTATGGAATTTTGGACCCATTCTGATGGTTTCTTTGCTAAAGTCTCGTTCACAATAGTGCATATGATTCTAGATGTGATGGCTATGTTGTCTTTATCATTAATGAAATTCAAATATACTCTGAACTTGGTAGCTTCAACAACTATAGAGTCTTAGATGATATGCTTGGCCCCTTGCAACATGTCTTTTCCTCTTAATCTCATATTCACTTTATCTATTATTTCTTGCAAGAATTAATTCTCCTTTTGAACTTGAGTCATTCTTTCATCCTTTGCATTTATCTCCTAATTCAATTTATCTATGCTTCCTTTTATCCCTTTGATTTCTCCTTGTTTCAGGATAACTTGTGACATAGCATGGACAAGTTCTTCAATGTTTGACCTAGATTTTGTAGCAGTAGATACAACTACAACCTTGTTTAGAAATTATGTCTTCTCTTGTGACCATTTCACCTTCTCTTGTTCTAGCTGCAACACTCTAGCCTTGTATTCCAATGTCTCTTGATGAAGTGTTTCCTTTTCTTGTTCTAGAGCAACAAATTTTGTTGTTTGTGGATGCTCTGTCGCAGACATTTTCAATTTCCTCTTCAAGCTTTGAGTTAATTTGTCTTTCTCATCCAATGAGGATTTCACCCCTTGGTGGCCTTCATATTCCAGCCTCTTGTCATGAGTCTGCCAAGCTCTGCTAGATAGTTTTTCCTACCTCAGTTGTCTTTCCAATTTCATTGCATAAGATGATAGTTTTGAATTCATCAAGATTAAACTAAGGTAATCAGAATACAACATATCACTAGTATGATTATGGAATTTGACCTTGTCTGGAGCACTGATGTTGTCATATATTATCTTTATCTTAGAGACTTTTTCTTCATCTGCAAATACAATGTTAAAGGTTATGTTTTCATCATCCCTTACTGTGAACCGAGAAGACTTATGTTGATAAATATTTTCCAATTCAGGGACTAAATACCTCATCTCACCTAGAGCTATGTTTCCCTTCTCAACATACTGTTTTTCCAAATCTTCTTTAGATTGATAAGAAACCTCAGATGTTTTATCAAATTTTTATTATTGTTGCTAAAGGTTCTTGAGCCACCTTCACTTTGGAGTTTTATTTCCTTTTCAACCTTTACAGTGTTAGTACCACTTTCCGCCATATCTAGATTTACTTGTTCTTTGGGCTCTTCCTCTTCTAAATCTACTATCTGTGGAGATTGTGTAATCTTCATATTCTTTGGGGAAGTTTGTAGATCATTTATGCCCAAGGCCATTGAACTACTTCTCTTGTTGTAAACACTTATCTTAGGAACTTTGACTCTCAATTTATGAGAATATTGTTGTATTTGACTTTGTTGTCGGGTTACCTCTACTTGTTGTGTTTGAGTTGGTTGCAAGATTTCTTCCATATCAACATAGACTTCTAGATTTTCCAATTTATCAAAACCATCAACTTGTTCATGCTCATAAGGGGCATGTTTGTTCATCAATATTATCTTGGATATGATTTGGTGTGGATCATATCTTCTTCCCTGTAGCTATTTTAGTGAGTGGGAAATCCCTCTACGGACTAACATCTAGGGTTAAATTATGCATGCAAAAAATACCTAAAGAATCCTATTTTCTACCGTCGTCCCAGACCTAATCCCCATTATTATTAAGCAAATATGTAGTTAAGTGAGCGTACCTTATTTTGGACGTTTGATATCGATCCTTCTTCACACTTGATTGCTCCTTGACTGTAGCTCTCCTCTATGGCTGAACTGCATCCACACAAGATACACAACAAAATCTACATGCATTTGATATAAATATTAATGGGTTAGAGATTCAAACATGTATGCAATAAACTATGAACACCTCATATGGTGGGAGGGGAAAAAATTCTTTATTACCAACATTAATAAATCAACTTACAATGTCGACGCTGGCCACTGCTCCACGAATCTGGTCCTAGGCTCCTCTTCAAATGTCCTCCAACTTCTTTGCTCTGTAGCTCTTCTTGCACAAGGATGGCTAAAGGGTTGGGACAAAGGGAATGTGCAAATGGGTATAGTTTCTTTACTATGATTCTCCTCCTCCAAATGGGACCCCTAACCCTTATTTTATAGGCTAGAAGAAGCTAGGTATTTGGACGAACCCTCGGCCATGCATGGTTGGAAGGTTTAGTTAACTTACCCAAAGCTATGTGTTCCGTCGACAACTTTCCTTTTTTCATGCTTTTGTAGGTACACATGGGTTGTTTTGGGTCAGCTAGCGTGTACACATGTTCAGTAATGGAGTAGGGCATGCGGGCCTTTATAAAAGAGATTTTCAAGAAGAGTTGTTTAACAATGCTTTGGAAAAGAAGGAATCTGAGATGGCTTGATTCCAGGTAAGCATGTCTGGTGAAAATTAGGGTTATAACATGCCCCCTAATGTGTGAGGTCAGAAGAGCATATGATGGCTGAAATACATTAACAATATTCACCGATGTGCCAAACAAGTGAGCCCAGGGACCAGGAATCGGGAGGTGTCGTCTGTAAAATAACAATTGTCTCACCGAGGCAGGCATACCCATGCTCGAGATAGAATAAACTCATGGATACCAATCAAATACACTATAGATCTATGCCATATAAATTATATAAAGTGTAGCCACGAACAATACACAACGAAGCTACATCTCGAAATCGAAAAGATATACATGTAGAGTATCCATCTTCTCAGAAGCTGATAAGGCCTGATGGCTGGAGATGAGGTCTTAAGAGCTCGAGAAACAACTTCAAAATCTTCAAAACTTGGGTAGGAGTGTAATATTAGTGTACAAATTCACTACCCAGAGGTCTTCGATGGCTCGTCAGTCATGGACTAGAGAATCTTGATGATCATAATGAAGGCTTCATTGATTTCGAACAAAGACTTGATTGGAAATTTAGGATGGCCGGGTATGAGGGAAAGAGACAAACTGCAGAGGGGCCGACTCAGGCTTAGTAAAAAATTCCCTTGGAATACAACACGACAAATGATGAGACTCATGAAGCATGGAATTAATCATAAGTTTACGAGGTAGGAGGCAACACAAACTCTCCATATGTTTGGAAGAATAACCAAACAAAGGAGGAAACAACTCTATGTAGCGAGAACAACTTCCTAAGGTCATATTAAATCCCATAGTTTGATGAAAAAATGGACATATGTGATTTATCCAAGGGCAAATTATTGTGCTGCCAATAAAGAAAACATTTTTCCCTTCCTCTTTTTGGGGTATATTTGATTTTTTTGTCTTTTTCAATGATTTTGGAGAAAAGAATAAAAGAATGTTACATTACAATGGAGGAACGAGTGTTACAAACATACAAGTTCAAGGCGCAAGGACAAGACTGATGTTCAGAGCAATGAATCTCAGGAAAAATCCTCCGGGGGCCAAAGGTGTTAAGACGCATAGGCAAAGTGCTACACGACTTGTGTATAAGGTATGCTTCACATGGTTCAATTGAGAGCAACATGGAGTCGACATTTAGACCAAAGACGGAGGTATGCAAATTCGGTAAAAAAAACACACAATGGTAACTTCCTTTGATGTAAGCTTAACGATCCCAGGGAAGGCAAGCTCGGTGGTTTTTCATATTTAGAGAGTTTGAAAAAATGTAAAAGGAGACTCTATTGGCGTACCTTTTTTGAAGGTAGTCTAGTCGGTTTGAAAAAGGGGTGAACTAGTACCAACAAGACGTCTATTCAAAACCATTTTAACGAGTGTGATAAAGACAAGATCACTCGGCCATTTTTTCATTTTTAAGGAGTCTGAAAAAAGCTTAACTATGGACTTTGTCAGGAATATTCTTCTGGACCATTTTAATGAGTGTGAGAGAATAAGGTCACTTGACGATCTTTTCAATTTTAGGGAGTTTGAAAAGATATTAACTATGGACTCCGTGGGGGTTCCTTTTTCGTAAATTTAGTCCCCCAGGCCCAAAAAAGGGTTAAAATGATACTTGAGAGTACTCTTCTAGAGAACTGAAGTTCCATAGAGTATACCTTTGTTCTTACAGTTGACCGTCCGGACCGAAAAAGGGGTAAACTACTGTCGGACAGATGTGACTTCAAATTTTAGTTTAACAAGTCTGAAATCCCACGAGATTGCTCGTCAATCGTTTCATGTTTAGAGGGTCTGAAAAGGGCTTAAAAGAAGACCTGTTATATCTTTTGGGAGTCCTAAGGGTGAGTTCAAGAGTGAAAAGGAATCATGCAAATGAGGCTCAAACTCGTAATCAGGAAAAACAACAAGGACTCCTGAGCCTACAGTTATTAGAGATATCATGGACACCATAATGCAACCAGGATCTACCTAGGGTATCCATGTTTCGGTAAGCTCTACCACCAACTCGCGACACTTCTAAAGCAACAATGATGGTTCTATGTCACAAACTGATGGGATCGATCCTATGGAAAAGGGATAAAGACAACGAGATACAAAATTCAGGGTATAAACCTAACCTATATGCTCAAGTTGATCATCTGAAATTTTTCCATGGACTGTCAACAATTACTCAAAACTCCAAAAAAAATGTCCCGATACCCGATCATACCCCCCCAATGAAACTCCTGGATCACTCTAAATGGTTTTTGTTTTAAAGACAATGATAAGGGGGGGGAAAAAAGTGACAAAAAGAGGCCAAAAAGTCTATAAATAGAAGCTAACAGTTCATTATCACCATTGCTGATTTGGAAATTGACTCTGGAGCCAAAAAAAAACCTTTGATAAAAGTGGCAATTTCGGGAGCTACAGAGGACAAAATGACCATCTGTCTAGGCCAAGTTAGTACAAACTCTCTTATATTGCAATTTAAATATTTACTTTTTCTTTAGGTTCCACTTTTTGGGGGGGCGTCGACCTTCAAAAGGTCGGCCCTAGGTCCATGTGGCATGTCTCAGGACATGCTGCGTGTACATTCAGGCAAAGTAAACCCTACATGCGTGTACACGCGACTGTCAGCATTACAGCCTGTGTGGACCCCCTTATTGAATGAAAAAAGTTTAAAAAACAAGGGTTAACTCTCTTGAACCTTGGTGTTATGTAGGATGTATGTTCATTGGAGAGAAAGAGAGCATGAGGAGGTTAGTGAGTTGGTCGGGGAAGACCCCAATGTTGTGGTTGCTTTGATGCAATGTGGGTTGCTCAAGTTCTTCTTATGTCCTTTTATGCGGGAACAACCTAGGCTATTGAATGCCTTGGTTGACTATTGACATCCAGATGAAAAGGAATTCATGTTAGAGGGGTGGTCACTAGTGCCCACGACCGAGGACATATATTTTTTGACTGGCCTCTCCAGGAGAGGGGAGCCAGTCAACTTTCAGACTTTTCCTTCAAAGCCGCATAACATAGTGGAATTGATAGGTATTTATTGTGAGGTTGGTACAGACCACTCGAGCTCACAGGTGTCGATAAGCAATATTACTGACTTATCACTACAGGTGATAGTGCTTCTTATTGGGCGAATCATTGGTTCTGTGGCTCTACATCAGGCGTCTTATGCACAGATGAACTATGCAGTCCAGTGCTTAAATGCACAAATATTTGATTGGAGCACAACATTTTTAGAGTGTATGAAGAGGCAGTTGACAGATTGTTGATTGTGGACGCAGATGAACTTCAATTTCAGGACCGTTCTATGCTCTTTCTTCTTTGAGAGAGTTCTGAGATTTAGTCCTCGAGTAGTGGTACGAGGGCATCAGGCCTCTCTTCCTACTATATGTATATGGGTAGTGTTACTGCCACGACAGGGTGGTGGAAGGACCAATGAGTCCTTCGACAATGATTTCTTCGCGTGGTTGTCACGACAAATCCAAGTCATCGAGGATTATCCTTATGCTGGGATTGATTTTTCGAGAGATCCTAAGATACCAGTACCTCCTGGTGAGGAGTGAGGAGAGATGGGTAAGTTTACATCATTCATTTTTTTTGTTAAACATATGTAATTTTTATGTTGTTTTTGTTATATATCATTTTTTTTTATACCAGAGTATTTGACAGATATGGGTTTGTTGTGTGAAGATGTGGGACCAATGTGACCTACTAACTATGTGAGGAATAGGCATCGTCCTCGGCTAGGGGCCGCACCTGCTGCTGCAGGGGGACTAGCAGCAGCAGGAGATCTTCCAGCCGGGGAGGCTGAGAGGGTGTTAAGATGAGTCGAGCGAAACTTTATTGCGCTCACTCGCACGATCCCTATGGCAGAGATTGAGGACCTGCCACCATCTATGCAACCTCATGTAGTGGGGGCACCACGGACGTGGGTCTAATTGTTTTGGTGTTTGGAAAACGTTGTAGATCAGTACAACATGGCCCACAGGTCCTGACCTTAGTTAGAATTTTCATGTGCCGAGAGCACTACTTATATATATTTTTTGAGGGCATAAGCCCCGTGACTCGTTATTGGTCATATTTTTGAGGCACTTGCGTCCACCTATGTACTTTGGTGACTATGATGTTATATATGGATTTTTATGTCCTTTTGTGTCTTATGGATCATTTTTGAAAGAAATGTATTTACATGTTTATGTGTATGTCTTTTCATATGTGTGCAAGATGCCAATCTAAAATTTGATTAGCTAGAGTATCTGTAATTTGATTTAATCTCCTAGGAACATGAAAATACGTAGTATAATCAAAGCTTCATTCTAAGAGATGTACCCTAAGGAATTGTCGGTGTAAAGTCGGATCATGAACATGGTAGACTCTATTTAACTGAGACAAAACTAGCTAAGCGTCGAGATATACCTGGATATGAGAGATACCAACTGATAGAGCGTCATGAAGCAACTCAATAACTGCACTATACTCGGCGACATTGTTTGTGGTGTCACCTAAGCATATACCTCCAGAAGATAATAACTGGCCTCGAGTTGTAAAAATTACCCAAGTTGCGGAGGTAAGTCTCCGAGTGTGCTGGCTAGAATCGTTTGCATACCCAATGAACACCTCAGGTTCACTTGACATCTGCCACAGTGATGAAAGATACATCAAAATGACACGTCCATAACACTAAAAAAAACTAGAAAGTAATAGTACAAAGAATATACATATGTTACAAAAAGTTACCAATGGTGACCTGTCTATGAGTAATACTTCTTGAGGTAGAGTCCATTTCTAGGTTCTTCCAAAGCATTCCCTTCAAAATCAACCAGATGATAAGCTCATTTTTTTAGAACCTCCTTTATGATGAAAGGTTTGAACCACATGGGTTTGAATTTTCCTGCCCCCAGGGGGTCCTTATCTTGGTCGTAGACCAGGACAAGGTTTCCTTTAGTGAAAATCCAAGGATGAACGAACCTATCATACTGACACTTGACTTTATGTTTGTGAGACTCATTTTCCAGGGCCGCATGCCGATGTTTCTCATTGAGCTGTTGTAGGTATAATAACCGCTCTTCAAGTGGAGAAGTGTCTAGCAATAATTGTACTGCCAACTTTAGGGACGAGATATGACATTCGATAGGCAAGACTTCTTCCAGCCCGTAAACAAGTTGAAAAGGTGAGAAAATAGTTGCAGTATTAACAGATGTTCGGTAAGCAAATAATGTCAAGTATAACATCAAATGTCAATTTGACTTGGCTGAGTTGATCGCTCGCTGTAGGATGGTCTTAAGAGATTTATTTATAGCTTCCACTTGACCATTTTTTGGGGGATAGTAGGGTGATGAATGTTCTTTCCATAACCCAAGCTTTGATGTTAACTTGGTCATCATCTGGTTATGAAAGTGATTGCCATGGTCAGTGACAATCTCAATTGGGATGCTGAACCTTGCTATTATCTGGTTGAATAAAAAGAGAGTTGTAGTCTCCCTATCATCTTTAAACATTGGCATAGCTTTGACCCACTTTGTGAAGTAGTCTATGGATATGATGATGTAACAGTTCCCCCTTACTGAGGGAGGGTTGCATGTAGTGTAATAAATTCCCCACTTGGTGAAGGGACCAACTGTGATGACAGGAAACATAGGAGCGGGATGTGCCCTCATCTTCCGAGAGAAGATATGGCATGGGTGGAACTTCTTGACCGATTCGATACAATCTTTGATTAGTGTCGGCTAGAAGTAGCATGCTCGTAGAATCTTTTAGTCTGTTTCCAACCCAGACAAATGACCGCCACAAGCTCTAGTATGGAAATCGTTAAGCACGATAATTGCCTCTTCGTGAGTGAGACATCGGTGCAGGATGCAGTCTACACCTCTCTGATACAATGTATCATCGAGTATGAAATAATTCTTAGCCTGATGGCGTATACGACGATGCTCATCACGAGAAGAAAAGGTGGGGAAATTCAAATTCTAGAGATAGATAAGTATATCTCTGTAACAGGGAACCGAATATGTGATAAAAAACATATCTCCTCTGAAAGGCGATTCTTCGGGCACAACATCACCTGACTCAACCAAAAGTTCCGAAATAAGTTCTGCGAAGACCGGTGACTTTTTGGATTTTGATGAAACGAAATCTATGTCAAACTCCTGGAGGATGACTATCCATCTACTGATCCTTCTGCCTATTACCCGTCATGTCAACATATACTGTAATGGATTCACGACAGTAATGACGGTGGTCTTGCGAAATAGAACATAATGACAGAACCATTGAACAACATGCAATGCTGCCAATGCAAGTTTTTTTATATGAGAATAATTGAGTTCCAGTCCTATGAGGCCTTGGCTCAGGTAATAGATGACATATTCTAAGAACAAGTCATCTTCTTGAACTAATACCATGCCAATGGTTGACTCTGTTGTAGCCAAATATAATAATAAATCCGTGTTATAGTTAGGTGGTCGGAGCAGAGGGGCAGTGGTGAGGGCATGTTTCAATGTTGTGAAAGAGCGTTGAGTGGCATCATCCCAATAAAAAAGAACGTATTTCTTCAGTAAGCGCATAAATCCCTTGGTGATCTCAGCACAGTTGGCGATGAAGTGTCTTAAAAAATTCACCTTGCCTTGTAGACTTTGAAGTTGAAGNCCATGATCCATGTTGTTGACACTATGAAACCTAACAAACATCCTAATGTTACGCAAAAGCTACACTTGTTTGGATTCAAGCAAATCCAGAAGTAGCAACAATGCTCAAAGATCAGTTGGAGGTGTGTGGGATGATCCGTTCTCTTGCGAGATCGAGATGCTAAATCATCTAAATAGGCCTTGACTATATGCTTGAGGTCATGGAAATAAAAATACATGGCTCGTTGAAAGGTCGCTCCAGCATTTTTGAGACAAAAAGGCATCTTACAATACGCGAATGTACCCTAGGGATAGTTGAATGTCGTTTTGTGCTGGTCTTCGGGTTTGATTTGTATTTGGTTATATCTCGAAAATCCATCCATGAAAGAGAAGGCTTTGCAACCTGCACATTGATCAATTATCTAGTCGATGAATGGTGTGGGAAAATTATCTTTGGTACATTCCTTGTTCAAATCACGGAAATCTGTACATACACGAATCATGCCTTGTTTTTTATTAACCACCATGGGGTTTGACACCCATTGGGTCAAATGGATGGGATAGATAAAAATGAATTTTAGCAGTTTCTCAACTTCAACCTTAATGGTTGTTTCTTTCCTGGGGTTAATTGGGTGAAGCTTATGCCGGACAGGCTTGGCATCTGGATAAGTTGTGATTTCATGTTCGACTATTTTTGGATCGATGCCTGGTATCTCCTCGTAAGACCAGGAAAAAACGTCGCGGAATTATTTAAATAGATATGTGTATATTTGAATCTCTCTGAGGGAGAAGTTTGCTCCGATGAAAACATTCTCCACGATGCTAGGGGTTCTAGAGATATTGATCGGTATGATTTCATCGATGGTTGCCATATTACCCTCAGCATAGACCTCGTGTGTAGCTAAGGGATTAATAGGACAAAACCTATCTCTAGTCATAGTCAAGGTGAATTCTCCAGCCTCGATTCTACTTAAATCTAGGAGAAAGAAAGATCTGTGATGAAGATCATCCTAGGGTTTGTCGGGACTATTCATTGCTTCAATTAATTCTTTGTCAGAGGGAAAGACTAAGTCTAACGAATTGGTGTTAGCGAGAGAACCTTCATCCCAAATAGGATCTAGAAGCTGATCAAACTCTTGTGAAAGAGTTGGATCTGGGTTGGGTGAAGCTTGCTGGACTAAAGAGTACGCTACTTCAACTGTGGACAAGGGCATGGACATGCCTGGATGCCCTGTCCCCTCCATCGTGGTCGATGGGGAAGGAAGTATCCACGGATCGGTGAAGTAAGTCATGCGAAATGATGAAACTTGAAAAATATCAACCTTATGGTGGTCGGATATGAACTTGACATCACCTTGAGGGGGTGGGTAATCGAAGGTACCCATCAAATATGGGCACAAACCAACCCCTACGTTGACTACGCTTGGTTGAGGATTATCAATTATCGGGACCGCGGACACCCCCAATGAAGGGTCAGATCTATAGAAAGACAATTGATCAATGGTCACAATCCAATCCTCGTGTGGAAACAACAAGACCCAGAAAACTGTAGCAACCACTTCTTCCATGGCATAAGTCCAACTCCTTCCTAACAAAAGATTGTAGTCAACGGATGCATCGACTACCTCTACCTCAACGCACACGGTCTTCCCTCCCAATTGCATGGGAAAAGAGGGAATGGTACCATGTGGTCGAAACGAACGAGCATCGAAAGAAATGAGAAGAGTAGGCAACAAAGACAAAACGGGCTAGCCAATGGCCTTCCAACATGCCAACGACATAACGCATGTCAAGGTGCCCTCATCGACCACCGTGTGAAAAATATTTCAAATAAAATTTTTCGTGGGGTGATACACTACTATCAGAAACGCTACATGGTAAGGTAGACGAGGTTTTAAGTTGGTTGTATCTAGCATGATGGTACCTGGATTACAAGTCTCGGTAGATCCTAGATAGGTTAACAAATATTTCCTCTGGGAAGGGAAGCTTTGGAGGACCTCCAAAGCAAACATTGCACAAGGGGTTTGAGACAAATCTTCCACTACAGAATAGTTTTGGGAGGCCCTTGCGTTTGGGTTGTGAGAATATTTTTTGAACACACCTTTTGGGATGCGTGTCATTGCTTCACCCAAGGTATTCTCAATCTATAGAGGAAGAGATGGGAGTTTGGCTTCTTTTCCCTTCTCAGAAGTTCTTAGTTTACTGTAGTAATGTGCTCTAGTGGATATGAAAGAATCACCCTTCATCATATATACATTCACAGATGTGGGATTGTTTGAAGACAAAGAGGGTCCTTGAATTCCCTTCCGCGCTTGTAGAGGCTTGGGTTAGGTTTTGTCCATGTTGAAATGGATTGGTTAACACAACAGGCTGTTGTTGTGTCACAAACTTTTGGGCCTCTGCAAGATGGGGCATAGGTGGGTTGGGTGGTATTCCACGCATAGGTTGCATGGATACCTCACCTTCTATTTCTCAGTGTTTCCCCCGCCAGTATTATCAGTGGGTTGCTTATCTCCCTTACCCTTGTTTCATTATTTTTTCTTTCCTTTAGGCTGCTGGGTGGCCTTTGGATTTGTTGATTGCACTGTGTGTAAATCCAATGTTTTAGTAGAGGGAGCATCCAAAATAGTAGTTTGGTTGTCCGTTGTGTGTTGTATAGACAATTGATGCAACTGCTTCGTCAGTTGCTCAACGGGCTTTGTTTGTGCTGAACCAACAATACCATCAGAATGTGGTCCAACTCTCTGTCTGGTTTTATCAAGTATTGAGCATGGCACATCTAGAAAGATCTCGTATAATAAACTGGATTGAGAATAGATGAGCTCAAACCTTTGATCTCTCATGATGTTGTCTTCTTCGAAAAACACTCCTGAAGTCACGACGTCTTTGAATAACTATGGGACCAAAGAATTAAGGAACCACTCGAGCAGGAATGTTGGTGGGACTAGTACCTTAATTAAAATATTTTGACGTCTCCATTATTGGATGTGATCAGAGATATGGTCCGCTTTTGTCTGTGAAAAATTGTTTAGCAATTCTATGCCAGCGTCGTATCTCACAGGTGATTGGAAATGGTTTAGGAAGGCCATTGCCAATTCACCGAAGGAAGAGTATCTTGAGCAGTCGAGCTCAATGTACCATTTCGTGACAGTCCCAATGAGAGTATGTTGAAACAATCACAACTGTACAGAGTCATCTTTCAACGAGTTAGATGAGCACCAAAGGTGGAAGGTAGTCACATGATCTCCTGGACCTTTGTTAGGCTTGGCTTCAAATTTTGGTATGTCTAAAAGAAAATTTGTCGGCATAGGAGGCCAACGTGGATCATGACAGATGGGGTCATTCAACAACCTTGTTAAGTATGGAAAATGAAAGGTTGCCAAGAAAGTTAGTTTGGGTTGTTGGTGATAACCAGGGACAAAGGGGCCTGGAGTTTGACTGGCACCAGGTTGCCTGGAAAAGTTTGGCTGCTGGCCTGGGTTCTGGTAAAAACCATGGCCATGGCTAGCGTACGAATGTTGCATGTGAGGAGACATCATCAGATAATTCCCAAAATAGGATGTATATGGATGGGCATGCATTACATTTGGAGGACTTTGGGAAGGGTTGCCCCATGTTGATCCCGTGGGGATAGGCATAGTACCTTGTCTAGGGTTCCATTGACTGTGGAAATAATTGCCCCAGATCAACATTCCTGATGAAGGAACGGATCCCTGCCAAGAATTCCAAGGCCCTGATGCGGGAGAAGTTCTTGGGTTTTCCCCCTGTGCAGGAATACTACCCTGCATAGGAATAGGTTTTCCAAAATCAAGGTCACCCCCAATCGAGAAAGTAGCTGACGAGAAGGTGTTGTTATCAAATTCATCGAACAAAGAAAACATTGTCGATCCTAACGACATATTATGCGAAGATGGTCCTTGACTCCCCTCTCCAAATAAACTATGGTGTGCAGGTGGCCTGACGGATGGCTAGTGCGTGCCACCGAGTGAATGGGACGAAGGAGGTATATGACCTCCCCCATAAGGGAAAGAGTTAAAAGGAGAAGAAGTGCCCCCCATGTGGCCTTGTAGAGGAGTGTTAGAGCTCCCTGCCCCCAGACCTAAAGTTTGTGAAGTGGAGTAGGAAAGTATAGGACTTGTACCTAAGCTAGGCATCCCATATGAGAACAAAGGGCCTATCGAACTTGGTGGGAAAGGGGTTGTGGCTGCCGCCATAGACAGGATCAGAACATTGTGTGAGGTAGAGGCAGCTAAGACCATGGTGGCTTAGACTAGTGACGGTGGGTTAGGAGGTGGAAAATCTCCTGTGGTGACAATCGTAGTGGGAATTGAAGAATTCCTAGAAGGAGTAACAACATTTGTTTCCATTGCTGCATGCGACACTGTATGGAAATTGTAAGGATGATTCGGTACGATGATGGGTGCAGAAAGATCAGTGGTTGAGGTTTTAACTAGACCAAAATCTTTCGCTCCAAGGTCTAAAATGGTCGATTCCTCTGGATGTTGGTTGGGCACAATTTGTTGTGACCTGGTTGCTTCAAAAGACCCTTCTTGGTCTAGATTTCGCCTTAGCGGTGGCGGGGGTGGCTCTAGGGTAATCGGTGATAGGCCAAGAAGCCTTCATGACTGGAAGAGCTCGTGATCCTCCACTATATGAGAATATCAAAGACACTCTAGGGCTGTCTACTTGTTCAAAAAACAACACACACTAAAAATTCCCTACAAGATAAAACAAGCAAACACTAAACTAATTAGAACAACAGTTACAATAATCAATACTAGAGAAACTTACTGGTGCAAGTGAAACTTGAACATGGAATCACCCTCCGAGTATACTCTGTAAAGCATGGCCCGATGTCTGTCCTAGGTACCATGGTATACCCCCGCAGTCATCTGTGTATGTCCCTAAAAAGATAGGCAACTAGGTTGCCAACGTGCGAACAATCATCAGGTGGGTATAGTCGAAAGTCAGGTAGACCACAATGAGCAGGGTATCGTGCCCAAAACATGTCAAGGGTATCGAAAGTAAATGGTCTGGAAGACATATGAGGACCTCGAATGGATTCGAGACCCACGAAGATCCATGGCGAATGCAATCGACGGAATCCCAAGACAAGCCCTCTATATGTGTTGTCCACTACGATTGGTCTAGCTTTGGAGAGGTTATCTCCGCTACCTTCCCACATGTGACCTCATGTTTATCCCTTGTGTTAGAGGGGGGTCCCGGATAACTTTCACAATACTAGACTTTGACACTCCTTAACTCATATTCCAATGTTTGATTTTAATGGCCTTGAAGAGTTTCCTCTCCAACCTAATTCAAGGCCCTAACCCTAAACTAGTTGGTTGATCCTACAAACATAAAAAGTCTAATGAATTTTAGATTTAGCGTTAATTTTTATGGCTTGTCTTAAGTCAAAGGTTATGAAAGTGAAACTAGTGATGTTTGAAAGACGAAAGAAAAATAAACAGAAAGATTGAAACTAAAAGCTTTACCTTACTTAACTCTTAAACAACTTTTCAAACTTAAAAAAAAATTCTAAGATCTTTGGACAACACACTCACAGAAGGATTTCACTCGACTACGAGCTACTTATGATCTAATTAAACTGTCAATAACTTATGAAAGAAAAGACTTTTCCCTGGTTACTAATGCAAAACAACACTTTTCAATTAATCAAAGAAATAAAAGTTTTTTTTTTTTTAATTTGATTGTTGACAAAGCAAAAAGAAAAAATATCAACAAGTCAAAACCAAGAAAAAATTTTGGCTTAAGCGCAGATCGCAAAGAGTCACATTAAAAATCACCCACAAGCAACTTAAAAATTGGACTTTCACACTTGTCTAAAAACCCTATAAAAGAAAATTTTGAGGAAAACTTCTAACTGAAAAATAAAGCTATTGTTGTGAACAAACCTAAGTCACTGACTGCTATGAAAGAGATCCAAAAACTTGAGAGGTATAACTCTTATCAAAGGAAAGGATGACTACCCTACCTTCAACAAAAATTTCCTCCACAAGCACACTGCTGACAGTTCAACAACAAGCATGCGCACGCGAGCTATGTAACGTCAGAGAGCATGTACATGCGTGCTGACCTTATACATGCCATGTGTATCTATGAAACGCTTAGGAAAAAGGACAAGAAATCTATCCTAGGTAGAGACCACTGATACTAAGAACCAGGATCTCTTGAAGACTCAGACACCTACTTTAACAGAAAATTGAAACCAACTCAAGGAAAACTTCATAAAACAAACCAATCTGAGGTCAAACCTAAGCTATCAATTGCAAACAACAAAGACTAGGAAAGAGTTCCAGAAAACCCCTGAGAAGGAAAAATTCTAACAGGGGAGAGGATGACTACCTCTTTAAAATAAGTTTTCTAGAATCATACATGCGACTGTCACTTCCTCAGCTAGTGTGTACACGTACACTGTGAGAATGCAGGGTGCGGGTACACGCGTGCAAACCTTATACAGGCCCCGTGTACCTCTGTGGGTCTTGAAAAAAAAAATTACATTCAAGCAAAGGAACAAAGATAAATGGTATGGAATACCAAAATCTTTGTTAGCTCAGACTTTTGCAGAAACTTTAAAAACAGGAAAATGAAACCAGTTCTTAAAAATACCCAAACATATCCCCGAGAACCCTAGAGATCTCCCTAGTATGGTCACTAATTCTGTTGTGAGTGGGAAATCCCTCTACGGACTATCATCTAGGGTTAAATTATGCATGCAAAAAAGACCTAAAGAATCATATTTTCTACCGTCGTCCCAGACCTAATCCCCATTATTATTAAGCAAATATGTAGTTAAGTGAGCGTACCTTATTTTAGATGTTTGATATCGATCCTTATTCACACTTGATTTCTCCTTGACTGCAACTCTCCTCTACGGATGGCCTGCATTCACACAAGATACAAAACACAATCTACATGTATTTGATATAAATATTAATGGGTTAGAGATTCAAACATGCATGCAATAAACTATGAACACCTCATATGGCGGGACGGGAAAAATACTTCTTTATTACCAACTTTAATAAATCAACTTACAATGTCAACACTGGCCACTGCTCCCCGAACATGGTCCTGGGCTCCTCTTCAACTGTCCTCGAACTTCTTTGCTCGATATCTCTTCTTGCACAAGGATGGATAAAGGGTTGGGACAAAGGGAATGTGCAAATGGGTATAGTTTATTTACTATGATTCTCCTCCTCCAAATGGGACCCCTAACCCTTCTTTTATAGGCTAGAAGAAGCTAGGTATTTAGACGAACCATCGGCCATGCATGGCTGGAAGGTTTAGTTAACTTACCCAAATCTGTGTGTTCCATCAACAACTTTCCTTTTTTCGTGCTTTTGTAGGTACACACGGGTTGTTTTGGGTCAACTAGCATGTACACACGTTCAGTAATGGAGTAGGGCGCCTGGGCCTTTATAAAAGATATTTTCAAGAAGAGTTGTTCAACAATGCTTTGGCAAAGAAGGAATATGAGATGCCCTGATCCCAGGTAAGCATGTCTGGTGAAAATTAGGGTTATAACAGCTGTGCAAAACCAAAATCTTTGAGCTTTTACTGAACTTGAGATAAACATGATCTGGCTTTGATAATGAAGGGGCCAATTATAAAAGGGAACTTGACATTGGAGGCTTTGTGCAAATTCAGGAAATTCTTTGTCTCAAATATAATTATCTTCCTGATGAATTCAAGGGAAAATATTCTAGGAGTTATAAAAATAGGCAATAGATAAGGGGATTCATGGCAACCGTAAACCCAGATTATTGTTGAGTGCATGAATAATACCCAATCCCCCACTCTATTCTCTATATTTTGTTGCAGCTATCTCCTCATGTCATCCAAAACTCTAGGTAGGTTGGTATTGAAAATCAAACTTTAAACCCTGGACATGACTTTGTTTATGAAGATGAGCAATGCAATCCTTTTACATTCAGTTGATACAAATGTTGCTTCCAGAAATTGTATCTTGTTGGTTTCTAGGAAAATCTTCAAAAAATAGGTGTAGTATCTGAAATGTCTTAGAGAACAAAAATTCACTAGCTGTTTATGGATATTATTAGCTATGAATTGATAAAAACTGATACGGACTGACAGACCAGACTCTGACTTAAAAAAGGTCAAAATAAAAATGAGCATGACTTCGACTACATATTTGTCATTGTGTAGAAAAAAAACTTGACTCAATAGGGAGTATACCCATTGGACTTCAATGACCATTATATTCACATTCATCGACAAAGTTAGATGCACTAAAAAATGTTCAGGTTTGATAATTGTCTGTAAAAATAGACCACAAAGCTATGATGGATATTCTATGTATACCCTAATTATCTTTTATTCATTGAAAGGTTCATAAATTGTGGAAAACGACTCTGGTATACTGAGGGACTCTTGAATTGACATACTCTCTACCCTACACATGACCTACGACCCTCATTTATTCACAACGACTCTTTCTTCATGGGAATATTGTTCATCACACCAACCTATAAATTTAGGAAAAGGGAAAGAGATTTCAACAACATAAGGGACTATGGTGGCCTGGACTGCTTCAAGGAATGGTATATGCCTTCCTACTTTATCGGGCAGGTTTCTTCTGGACATAAAGATAGAATAAATAGTGATTTCAGTATAAAAAATGTTTGAATCTCGGTCAATTAGGGCTTCTTCATTTGCCACAGGATATTGTTATGTTACTGAGGTTATGATAGGATCCATGGTTGTGATTGAAAATACATGGAAATGAGTGGAAATGGTGTGCAGTTGGTGTACTGTTGAGATGCAGTTGAAATATGGTGGTCACGTCAAGGTTTTAATGGTCCAACATTCAAAATAAAATAAAATAAACGATTGAACACCCTTTTATACTTTTTTTTCTTTCCTGGGAAATGAGAAAGTGGTTTGAGGAAACCCTATTTTCATCCTGAAATCCACCTAGTGGTGCCAGGTAGCTTCGAACGAAAACCATGGTTTAAATTTTGGGCCCGCTCTCCAAAATTAACCCCCGCACAACTTCTCCCTCCAAAATCATCCTTGACAATTGATCTTAAGAGTTCACGATCCACGACACATTGGAATCCATCATCTTAACACTCTTGCCATATTTATCTATTTCCTGCCATATTTACCCTCTTTTCTAGTTTATCAGGCTTCCCAAATCAGTTTAGCATCTCCCTAGATCCTGAAATCTTGATTTCACATAAAAAACATTTAATGGTGACTAACATGGGTTCGAACTAGGGATGTTATCCTCCCAGTGAGGTAGCAAAGAACGACAGACCAAGTGCCCTTCCATTGGGATTTATTTCACTTGTGTGACTAAATCGATCAACAACCTATTCATGAAACTTCAATCACATAACTCAGATTAAACTCAACACAACTTAGGGCCTTCACTTCAGGATTCAATTCCTGCTGATTTGATTTCAATTGCTTCAACTGAAGAAATAAAAATGGCTATGTATTGTAATATCCCCAAGGATGATCCCCAGTTGTATTTATGAATTGTAACATGTTCTGTAGGTTGGTGAGCCAAGCAATTATAAGCTATGGGCTTATGTGTTTACTAGGCTAGAGAGCCAAGGTATTAAAGGCCAGGAGCCTATTTTGTACATGTAAATATTCATTTTATTAATATAAAAACATCGTTCCGTGTACACTGACCATCATAAAAGAGAATGGGGGGATAAGCTCCACTATGCTGAGTAAGGAAGAGGGGACTGAGAGGTTGAAAAGAGGGGCTAAGTCTAGGGGCTTAGGTCCAAGAGAATAATAATTTATTATTATTCCAAAAGTTGTTTAGAAGGATATTTTTTTATCCTAAGTTCCTTGGGGAGGACATGTGACTTCCAAAGGGAAGGAACATGCTTCATGAGAGACGAGTGTTGGCTCAGGCACATGCAGTCTTAAGGGGGTTCTTGCTAGGGGGGCACTCACACACACACACTCACTCACACATAGGGAGGAAATCACTCACGGAAAGGGGTTCACGCACAGACAGGTTTTTCTCTCACACTCTCACCATCTTCGCTATGCTAGACTGGTCTGCCCCATCTCTCCTCACAAGTTCACTCACACACTGAGAAAGCACGCAACCATCCATTTTCACCATTGTTGAACCTGTGGCCGTTATACACCTCTGTAAATTACCGAGTCATCCCTTGCCTTACCCAAATTATCTATTGTGGTTTGAAGAAGCGGGTTGTCAAGCCCGCGGTTGAAGAGGCAGTTTGTCAGGCCTGTGACAAACTCTCTCTCCAGGTGAGAGAGGTTGTTGTGAATTGAAGAAGCAGGTTGTTAGGCCTATGAGAAACTCTCTCCAGGTCAGAGAGTGTGCTAAGGAAGTGAGTTCTCTTAGAGGGATTCCCGTAGCTGCTACAGAGCTCTAAGAATTCTGGTTTGGCCTGTTGTTGAAGCCCAAGGTAAGGGGGATGGAGAAGTTGTTGGACTATGTGACAGTGAAGGTGTATACTCCTGGGGTGGGACAGACATGTGGGGAATGAGAGTCTATGATCAATGGGCGTAACTGGATCCTGGGAGTGAATACTTCTTCTTAAACTATGTGACTTTCCTATTGACCTTTCCTAGATGAGGAATCCCTTTCCTGATGGAGTTTAGTCCCAGCTCGGGGGTGACCCACTACTGAGAATGATGAGTAGTGTGGTCTAAGTCTAGAAGGTTCATGGAAGATCTACATGCAATTGGTGGTTTTTACTCTAGTTAAAAGATAAGTATCATTTCCATGCCTAATTATGTATTTTATGCATGTCTGTGATCCTTGAAATGTTATCATGTGTTTTGTTGCAAGTAGGAATTGTTGTCAATTCCATTTGAGTATGTATGGTAGTAGTAATTCTTTTTTATTTGTTTTAAATTCATTAAAAGTGCATGTTATATATATATATATATATATATATATATATAGATATGTCATAAGAGTGGAGTTTCCCAGTCTGTTGGTGGTCAGGGATCCTACATTTTGGTATCATAGCTAGTTTGTAGGAGAAAAGGTATTTTGGTAGCATTTTCGGCCATGGTGTTGATGGTCGTGGATGTTACATTTTGGTATCAGAGCTAGTTTGTAGAAGACAAGGTATTTGGGTAGTGTTTTCGATCGTGGTGTTGATGGTCGACGATGTTACATTTTGGTATCAGAGCCATGGTTTTGAAACTGAGCCTAGATGGGCCATGTTAATGGTTAATGAGAAAAAGATTCCAGACTGAATTGTTGTTGAAAGGGATGCAAAGATATGTTACAAGGAGTGCACATATCCAAAAGTCGACTAAGTGTCGAAGCAACCCTCTAAGGAGAAAGGGGTTTGAGAAATGATGCTCAGGAGGAGGAGCGACAACAATCATCAAATCTGTTGTTGGAAGGAGTCTGGATCATTAGATCTATGTCTAGGAAAGAAAAGGAGAGCATTGAGGAGGAAACAGATCCAAAGCCATCGGATCTGAGCACAAAGGATTGACAGTCATCCGATCCAGGTTGATAGGTGGCACAAGATCCACAACTCTGGAGCAAGATCACTTCAGAAGTTCTGTGATCGAGGATAAAGCGAAATAGCCAAAGTGGATAGTGGTTGTCAGATCAAGGGGGAGACACGTGTCAAGATATCATGTACTTTGGGTGGAATTAATTTGGTAGGAGGCAAGTGCTATGATTTTGAAACTACCGAAGTCCAAAGTGTCAAAGTTACTCATAGTTTTTGATCGTGTAGAAGGATATACATCGGTAGATCGTGAACTCTAGGGGAAAGCGCTATGGGAAAAAGCGAGTGTAGAGGAGTTGAAACACCTGAAGCCTAAAGTTTCGAAGCCCTAAAGAGATGAAGTAGTGAGTCATGATGATGTCACCTAGAGGTGAAGTGGACCTCCCCTATACCTACCACATGCCCCCACTTGGAATGTTTTCAGCTATACTATGTGGGCTCTGAGGTTACATAACATAGTTAAAGGGCGATATACCCACACTAGCGTTGATCAAGATACATCAATATAGATGACCAAGAGGCATTGCGGGGACCCAAGTTGTATGGGACTTAATTCCCCAAGCAGGTCCCACAATCCAAACCATGATTTTCACAGGGGGTTACATGTCAATGTCAGAAGAATTGTGGGATGAAAGGTGGGTTACATCAAACTATTGTTGCACGCCCCAACAATTTCAAAGGCGTTAAGTGATGTGACTATTTGGTATCTTAGCTCAAGTATGGAAACTGTGAGTCCCAGTGGACGCATGGAACCAGTTGTGAAGTCTGGAGACTTGAGACTCTGGAAGAATGGTTCATAAGGGAACAAAAGGAATAAATTTCAAAAGTTTCATAATTTCGATGTGACGAGACATAATAACGTCACCAAAGTTGACATGGAAATGTTCTAAGATTAACGGTTTGGGGCATTCGGGGTGTGGGGATGTGAAATCCTTCAAAGTGTCGAAGCTCTGAAGGTCCAAAGTCCCAGAGCTCAAATGCCTGAAGTTCCACAATGAGTGTCATCCATTGGATGTTGGGTAGTCATGGATAGTTGATCCACCCTACTTCGTGAGTTCGTTAATTCAGAACTCCGAGAGATTTGTTGTGATGTGCTTTGAAAACTTCCGAAGTCAGAGGCTTGAAGTATCGAATAAGCACCTATCGATGTAGCGCTTGGCCATAGTCATGGTCACATGGGCTGGGGGCTTAGAGAAAGGGGATAGTGCCTGAGAATTATTGCAGAGCATAACTCAGAGAGAAAAATATCTACGGGGATTCTTGATTGATTGAGAACTGCAAAAAATGGAATCTGAAAGTTTTCTTTGAATCGAATTGGTTTATGAATACTATGGAATTTGTTAAGGACTAATGACCTGAGAAATTTTGGTTGACTATGTTATCACATGAACTTGTCAGAGTCTTGTGGGTTTTTGGTTTCTACCTAAGTCTGTAATTTTTCCATGTCTCTCTCCTTTTCGCAGACCAAATCTTAAGTTTTTCCCCCTTTGGTTTGTAAATTTTTCTCTATTTTCCCTTGCTCATTTCAATGACATGTTTTTCCTTGTTGTCTTACCTGAGAAGTCTAAACCCTAATCTTTTATGTTTTCTCTAAGGTTGATCACTTTCCTCATTTTCTCAGTGACTCGTCCTTTATCTTTTCGATTCCCTAACCATTCATCCAAGTCTTTGTTTATATAGGTCGCAGCTGCGGTCTCAAGGTGCAACACTCAGAGCGACCCATTCCAGACTCTAATTAAGCAAACAGGCAAGTTCAACTCCAAACAAATAGTATTCCATGTGGAGTTTAGATCGATGGTTTGCGGGTGTTTGGAATCCGAAAGTTTCTCAAAGATTAGTGTCGGAGAAAAAGACCGATATCAAAGTTCAAGAAAAGATTAAATTTGGGTCATGGATCTTATTGCAAGAGATCAATGATGGAAGATTGTAATGGGAATTCAGGAGTTCAAAATTTTTTTAAAGTTGTTTTTCAAAGTTCCGAAGTCCCAAAACTTGAAATTAGCATGGAATTTTATATCCAGTAGAACGCGTGGTGCCAGATCCCAGCTGCATAGAAAGTCATTTCGGGAAACTCGTGGTACTCCTGCGAGAAGATTTTCCTGCAAAACCCATGTTGATCTGAGCTCACCTCTGATAGAATAATGCCTACATAGTCTGACAGAGAAGACGCATATGGAAAGACTTGAATGCAGGGGCCCAATTGTGCTGCTGGTAGTGGTGAATTGTTCTAAGTATAATTAGTTAGTTTTGATTTTTTGTAGAGGGTCAACTGGTTGAGAAGAGATCCCTATTTTGTAATGTTTTGATGCCAGAACTGTTCTCTAGTTATGTATCAAATTTGAGACTTTCATGTTAATAGAAGTCAACTTCTTTTCATCTCTCTGTAAAAATGGTGCTAAAACACTCGAGCATGGAGGATTCAGTCGAGGGTTGTTATGCTGTTGTAATGTAGGTTTGATTACAGTGGTATCATGACAAGTTTTAGTCAACTTCCTTTTTATCCTTTTCCCTCTTACACTCAATGGCTCGGGCATGGAGGATCCAGTTGACTTGTTGTAGCCGCATCATGATGTAGGTTTGATCATTGTGTTTTTGTGACTATGTTGTTTGGACATATTTTAGTGTCTGAAACCTGGGCTTAAGAGTGATCTTGAGTCTGATTTTTTCTTCTCTAAGCTGCTTGAAAGCCTGATGTCCATAGCAGTCTTATTCATCTTTTCTCACTAAGTATTCCCTTTGCTCACCCTTAAACTCAATTCACTGACTGAAGTTAATGTGGCCCTCACTTCCCTGTGCATTTCTTGTCCAGTTCTGTGTTGAACATCATTCATATTTTGAGTTTTTTCCACTGAACTACACTCATATAAAACCAACATCCACCAAAACTTTGATGGGTACTGGGATTATCCTCCTGCAATCTAAGGGTGACTCTTAGTGCTAACATTCTTCACACCATTTTCGGGGAATGAATTGAAGATATTTACCTGGGTAAGAATGACAAAGAAATTTTTATTCTGAGGGTGCATCAGAAATCAACACCTTGAAGATTAAAACTTGCACCTGGAGACTCCATTGTTTTAGTTGTGGCTCCGAAGGGAAGACATATGAGGTCTACTCCACTACTTCCTCTAGCAAATCCTAAAGTTGACCCAGAGAAAATTATCAGAAAAGAAAAGACCTCTCAAGAAGGTACTTCAACTGTTGTATCAGGTGATTCTGGTAATTTACATAATCCTTCTTTAAAAACTCCAGTAATTGTTTCCAATTTCCCTATTATACCATCTGTTGGAGTTTCAAGAATTTTAAATTTTAGGAGTTTTCCTGTTGATTTCTCCCCTCCTAGTCTTGGATTGGAAGGATAAATCTTTGACACCCTTGTTTTCCCTGAATTTGTACAGTGGTTTAGACCCAGGACCTCAGAAGACTTCCCCACTCTGGGTTTTACCACTCCTCCCCCTATTAGAGTTGTTGTGTTTACATAAGGGACAAATTCTATTCCCTTGATCCCCACGGATTATTCTCCCAGAACTCAGTCATTTCATTTTCCTCCAAGAAACACAACTACAGTTGTACCTATCCCAAATTTATCTCCTCCCAGTTCTCCTCCAGTTCACATCCAAATGGGAGGTGTTAATCCTCCTAGGAACATGATGGCTGCTAGATATGCCCCTCTGGTTTTACCTCAGCTTATAAATTCTCTCCCAGCCATAGAATACCTTAAGTACATGCCCCAGTTCACAGGGGAGGGAGACGTGACTGCAAAAGATCAACTTTCATCCTTTTATAGATTTGCAAAGATTTAGGGCATCGAAAATGAAGATGTGTGGATGATAGTTTTTGTACAGATCCTTGATGGTGATGCCAGGGATTGGTTTAAGGACTTGCCTCCTATATCTATTGATGATATTGATGCTCTGGATGATTCATTCGTAAGACATTGGGGGAATAAAAAATATTTCCTTTACTATATTACAAAATTTGGGGTACTTAAGAGAGAAGAGGGAGAATCTGTTTCAGACTTCTCGAAGAGATTTAATAAGATGTATAAAAAGATTCCCACTGAAATTAAACCTACAAAAACCTCTACCAAGATGACTTATGCTAGTGCTTTTGACCTTGATTTTTGCCTCCTATTGAGAGAAAGAAGAGCTACCTCCTTGGCTCATATGCAAGATGCATCCCTTGAAGTAGAATCCAATATATTGGCAATTGATAAGATTAGGAGTAAGGCAGATAGAGACAGAAGAAAAGGTAGGTTTGAAGCTTTGAATTCTAGTTCCTTTGATGCCCCCCCTCAAATGGATGAAGTAACCAAGCTACTAAAATCACTTTATGATAGAATGGAAAGGTTGGAATTGGAAGGAGAGTCGAGCTATAGGAATCCAAAAAATGTTGATAATAGTGGTAGTTTAGAAATACTAAACAATGCTCCTCAGATTATCCAAAGATATCAAAGAAATGGGGACATAGATGATCAAAGAATTCAATATCCTCTACAAAATAATCTTGTTATTGACGAGAAAGGAGAGGAAGAAGATGTTGATCTTGAAATCCATTGGCTTGGAGACACTTCCTCATTTCCTCATTTGACCCAATCTGCATATGAGGAGTCTCTCATGGATAGCCAACTAAATGAGCTGAGCAGGGGGGAAAAGACCAGCCATAACCCCAATAGATATAGCCTGAGGTCAAAGAAAAAAGAAGGGAAGATGGATATTTCTGATCAACCTACAATAGCAGAGAATCCTATAAAAAATGTAGCAGAGGATTTTCAAGAAAAGGAGGAAAACCCCCCATCATTGGTCAAAGGCCCTATCTCAGAAGTGAAGGAGGTTGTGAAGCCTCCCTCCTCTTTTAGCTTTGATCATGAAATTCAAAATATTAGGATCCCTGTGCCTCTTTTAGAGTTAATCAAGCATGAACACTTCAAAAGGTGCCTCTCCAAAGTATGGCAACCCAAACCTTCATCTCATCCCACAGACTCAATCAATCTCCAAGACGAAAATCCTATTGTCATATTGGGACCTTTGGTGGAGGATAGAGATGGTTCCTCACCTTCTTTATAAACTTCATTGAACATCCATGATAAGGTGATGCACAACTTCTTGATGGGTTCAGGGGAATCTCACAATCTCATGCCTAAAATGGTCATGGATGAGCTTGGGTTGGAGGTTACAAAAACCTACCATGACTTGTATTCATTCGATTCTAGGAAGGTGAAATTCCTCGGGGTTATTAAGGACCTAGTTGTCTCCTTGTTTAAATTTCCAATGAAAAGTGTGGTCATGGACATAGTGGTAGTTGATGTCCCCCCTAAGTTCATGATTATCTTTTCCATATCATGGATCAAAAGGCTAGGGGAAACTCTGCAAATGGATATTTCATATGCGACCATCCCTATGTTTGGAGGGGAACACAGAAGGCTTTATAGAGAAGCACAACTTGCCTACATTATCAGTGATGAATCCAATCCCATCAACCACCCCATTTTCTCAGTCGATACTGATTTAGGAACCAATATATTGCAACTCTTTGATGTCCCTCAACCACCTATTGAAATTAGAAAGCAGCCTATTACCTTTTGTGAAGAGCCTCCCCCCAAGACCTTTATGTGGAAAATGTTTTTTGATGGAGCCTCTTCTAGGGAAGGTGATGGTGTTGGAGTGGTTTTGATTTCCCCCACCCAAGAGATCATATCTTTGTCCTGCAAGTTGGAATTTGAAACAAAAAACAACGTGGCAAAATATGAGGGTCTTGTTATGGGTTTGAGAGCTTCCCAAGACATGAAAATTGAGGAGCTAATAGTGTTTGTAGACGTTGAGCTGATTGTTCATCAAGTCAAAAATATATATCAAGCTAAGAACCCAAGGTTAAGGGCCTATAGAAATGAGGTATGGGATATGATTGATAGTTTCTTCTTGGATTTTAATATTTCAGTTGTTCCAAGGGAGGAGAACTCTGTGGCAGATTCCTTGGCAATCTTAGCAAGTAATTTCAAGGTCCCTTTCCCCCCCAAACTCAAGTATGAAGTAGAGATAAAATACATACCCTCTATTCTTGACAATGTCAAACATTTTAAGGTCTTTGAGGATGATATTGAAATAAAAAAGTTCCTTGAAACTGTGGATGAATTTTCTGATATGCATATTGAGAAGGATAAGGATTCTGAAGAAATCCCTCATGTTGATGTATTTATTAATAATATTTCTAGCCATCATATTGTTTAGTTGCCTAGCAACCACATTCCAAAGGGGCTTGTCCCTTTGGAGAGATTGTTTGACAACAATGATATTTTGTAAAGGTTGAAGGATCAAATGAAGAGATTGATGTGACTAAATGAAATCTAGGAACAGAGGAGGATCCCAAATGGGTCAAATTGTCTAGCAGCTTATCGAAGGAACAAAGGGTTGAGTATATCAGACTCTTGAAGGAGTTCGCTGATGTATTTTCTTGGACATATGAGGATTTGAGAACATATGACACCAAAATCATTGAACACAAAATCCCTTTGAAATAATATGTCAAACCTTTCAAGCAGAAGCTTAAACAAATAAATCCCATGTTGTTGTCGATTATGGAAAAAGAAGTCAAGAAGTTGTCGGATACAAAGATCATCATCCCTTTGAGATTTTTGGAGTGAGTGGCTAATATGGTTACTATCAAGAAGAAGAATGGGGAAATCAGGTTGTGTGTTGATTTCATAAATTTGAACAGGAGATCCAAAAAGGATAACTACCCCTTGCCAAAAATGGAGAGCACATTTTGCAGAGAGTGACCGAGTCAGCTGGGATGTCTATGTTCAATGGTTTCTCCAGTTACAATAAGATCTTTGTCTTTCTTGAAGATAGAGAGAAGACACCTTTCACATCTCCTTGGGGCACATTCCTGTATGCTGAAATGCCCTTTGGATTGTTGAATGCGAGAGCGACCTTCCAACGAGCTATGGACATTGACTTCATTGGGGAAAAGGATATATTTGTAGTAATCTATCTAGATGACATCACAATATTCTCCAAGTCTGATAAAGAGCATTGTTATCATATGAGGAAGGTTTTTCTGAAGTGCAGAAGGTTTGGTCTCTCCTTAAATCCCAAGAAGTCTTTATTTTCCATGCAAGAGGGAAAATTGTTGGGGCATATTGTGTTAGCTGAAGGGGTGAATCTTGATCTAAGCAGAGTGGAGGGAATCCAGTCCCTGTCATTTCCCGGATCCATGAAAGAGATTCATTCTTTCTTGGGTAAAATAAACTTTCTGAGGTTCATTTCTAATTTTGCTGAATTGGTTAAATACATTACAACCATGCTCATGAAGGGGAATGAAGTGAAATGGATTGTTGAGTCCAGAGATTCTTTCAACCAAATCAAGAGGGTGTTGACTGAAGAACCTGTTCTCATTAGCCTAGACTATTCCAAGGAATTTATGATCTTTTACTTCGCTTCATCTTATACGTTGGCTATTGTTTTGTTACAAAGAAATGCAGAGGGGTTAGAGAATCCTATTTCCTTTTTCAGCAGAGCACTGAGGGATGAAGAAGCAAGATATGATATCATGGAGAAGAAGGCTTATGATTTGGTGAAATATCTCAAGGCTTTCAGAATCTATATTCTACACTCAAAGATGAGCAAGTGGATTGCCAAAATTTTAGTGTTTGACCTGGAAATCAAACCCACCAAATTGGTGAAAGGCCAAGGTTTAGCCAAGTTACTGGATGAATCAAATTGCAAGGCATTGGGGGTTAATATCATAAATGTAGACTCAGAAATTCAACAAGCTGAGATTGTTGGTGAAGACTCTCATATCAGCCCCAACTTAGCAGAACACACCTGGTATAAAGACATCATATACTTCCTGCACAAGTTGAGGCCTCCTAATGGTTTGGACAAAAACAAGATGAGAGCTATGAAAATCAAAGCAATTAAGTATTGTATCATTGATAATATTTTTTACTGGAAGGATCCTCTGGGATTTCTATTAAGGTGTCTAGACCCACAAGAAGCCCAAAAGGCTATGCTTGATTTTCATGACATCTCATGTGGGGGACATCATTTTTGGAGGACCACAACTTACAAGATCCTTAGAGCTGGGTAATTCTGGCCCAACCTTTTCACTAATGTTTGCGCAAATATCAAAGAATGCACCAAGTGTCAAAAAATTTCTAGAAAGCAGTAGCTTAGATCTTTTCCATTGAAGCCTATAATAGTTTCTGGACCTTTTCAGTAGAGGGGTCTTGACTTCATTGGGGAAATACACCCAACCTCAAGTGGCTAGCACAGGTGGATTTTGAATGCCATTGATTATTTTCCCAAAATTATAGAAGCCATCCCCACAAGGAGTGCCTCCCATAAGATAATCATAAATTTCCTTGAAGACATCATGTCCATATTTGGTTGTCTAAGAAGGATCGTTACAAACAATGTTGTCTCTTTTGGGGCTGATCCATTATTTAATTTATGTGAGTAGTATGGGATTACACTAGTCCATTCTACTCCCTACTAACCTCATGGAAATGGATTAGAGGAGTATTATAACAAGAGACTCATAAATATCATCAAGAATTTTTTAGAAGACAACAAGAAAGCCTGGGATTCAATGTTGAAGTTTGCATTATGGGCTGACAGAGTTACCACAAAAATATCACTGGGCATTTCTCCTTTCCAGCTGGTGTATGGCATTGAGACAATCTTTCATGCTCAACTTTATTTTCCTGTGGTGAAGTTACTCTAGGAATACCAAGGATAACCTGATGACATGGTCAGGAGGATACTGCAGCTTGTAGAAGTGAAACAGACTAGGGAGAAGTTGCTTAATAAAACGTAGGACCATCAACATAAAATAAAACGATACTTTGACAAGAGCGCAAGAAAGGAATATTTCCAGTTGGGGGATTTAGTTCTCAAGTGGGATGCCCCCAAACAATACAAATGAAAAAATGGAAAATTTGAATCCTTGTGGATTGGTCCCTTCAAAATTTCTGAGATATTTTTGAATAACACTTATAAGTTGCAGAATTTGGAGGATTCTGAGGTTTTAGGTGGCTCTGTCAATGGGAATATTTTGAATAAATATTTTGTTTAGGCCATAACTGATGTTCCACCTCTATAAATACCACTCCTATTTTGTTTTTATTTTTAGTTTTTGCTTTCAATAAGGGATCCCATAACCCAAATCTAAGGCACCGGAGTTACACGTTCTTGGAAGCTCGCAGGGAGCATGCCATCCTCTATGGAGACAAATGTTATCACATGAACTTGTCTGAGTATTGTGGGTTTGTGGTTTCTAACTAAGATTGTAATTTTTCCCTATCTCTCTCCTTTTCGCAGACCAAATCTTAAGTTTTTTCCCCTTCGACATGTAGATTATTCTCTGTTTGCCCTCGTTTGTTTGAACAACCTGTTTTTCCTTGTTGTCTTACCTAAGAAGTCTTGGCCCTAATATTTGATGTTTTATATAAGGTTGATCACTTTCCTCTTTGTCTCAATCACTTGTCCTTTATCTTTTTGAGCCCCCAACCAGTCATCCAAGTATTTTTTTATACAGGACGTAGTTGCAGGCTCAAGGTGCAACACTAAGAGCGACCCAATTCTAGACTCAAATCAAGAAAACAGGCGAGTTTATATCCGAATGGCTGGGATTCCATGTGGAGTACATATTGGCAGTTAGAGGGTGTTCAGAATATGAAATTTCCTCAAATATTACCACCAGAGCAAAATCATGAGATCAAAGGTCAAGCAAAGATTAAATTTGGGCCATGGATATTATTGGAAGAGATCAAAGATGGAATATTATCACAGAAATTTGGGAGTTCAAAATGTATTTAAATTTTTTCGTCAAAGGTATGAAGTTGTGAAACCCAAAATTAGCATGGGTCATCCAATCCAGTAAGATGGGTGGCACAAGATCCAAGTTGTAGAGAAAGTCATTTCGGGAAAATTGAAGTGAGGGATGCGATATTTTCCCTAGTCCTGAAGGCCTAAAGCACCGAAGTGCCGAAGCGCCAAGGCCCAAAGTTCCAAAGTAGAGTAAAGGTATTATATAAGTCATTGATCATCAGTCAATAAGGACTATCGATCTACATATGCAGAGACCATTTGCATTCCGAAGATCAGGAGTTGCAGAGTGGGATGTGTTAAAGTTTCCCGAAGGCAAAAAATCCGAAGACATTGTGCCCGCATACCCATAGGAGAACATGGCGATAGATAGGCGTCTTCATGAGTTCATAGTTCAAAGGATTGGCAAGGGGTAGAGAACAAGTTTGCGAAGTGCGAATTCATGAAGCACCCAGTAATTGGGCCCATGGTCATATGGAAAGTGGGTCCATAAAAAAAGGTGAGCGCTCATCACATGGAGCTGGTAGCTCAGGGTTCCAAGGAATAAATCACAGTCGTCGGATGCAAAGTAGATCCATAGTCAATCTGAGTTAGGTCATTTCGTTAAAGTGGGCATTGGGAAGTCTGTGATCTAGTGTTGTGAAAATATCTAAGGGGAGAAATCCCGAAGCGCCTTTAGAGATAAGCGTCAGATCATGGCCCGAGGTCGCATGTAGGAAATGCAGTGGAGAAAAATTCGGCACTAGAAGCCTTGGGAGCACAAAGTAAAGGGTTCATATTTCATGAGATATTCATCAAAGGCTGAAAAAGGCCTGTGTTAGTCACATAATGAGGTTATCATGGTTTCAAGGCATCGGGTTGATTCGAAGAGCCGCTAGAAGCACATGGAAGATCCCTGGGCATTAAGCCTCATCCTGATCCCGATGAAGGTAGTTAATGAAAAAAAAGAGTAGTGGTTGAAACCTTGGCTCACTCCATAAATGGAAGGTATGGAAGGTCCGGTCATGGGGACTGAACCACCAGCTCATGGTACTCCTGCGAGCATATTTTCCTGCAAAACCCATGCTAATATGAGCTCATGTTTGATAGAATAATGCCTACACAGTCTGAAAGAGAAGATGCAGACAAAAAGCCTTGAATGCAGGGGCCCGATCGTGCTCCTGGTAGTGGTGAATTGTTCTGAGTATAATTAGTTAGTTTTGATTTTTTGTAGAGGGTCAACTGTTTGAGAAGATCTCCCTATTTTGTAATGTTTTGATGCCAGAATTTTTCTCTGGTTATGTATAAAATTTTATACTTTCATGTTAATAGAAGTCAGCTTCTTTTCATCTCTCTGTAAAACTTGTGCTAAAACACTCAGGCATGGAGGATCCAGTCGAGGGTTGTTATGTTGTCATAATGTAGATTTGATTACAGTGGTATCATGACCAGTTTTAATCATCTTCCTTGTTATCCTTTTTCCTATTACACTGAATCGCTCGGGCATGGAGGATCCAGTCGAGTTGTTATAGCTGCATCATGATGTAGGTTTGATCATTGTATTGGTGTGAATGTGTTCTTTGGACATATTTTAGTGTCTAAAACCTGGGCTTAAGAGTGATCTTCAGTCTGATTTTTTCTTCTCTAAGATGCTTGAAAGGTTGATGCCCATAGCATTCTTGTTCACCTTTTCTCACTAAGTCTTCCCTCTACTCACCCTTAAACTCAATTCACTGACTGAAGTTAATGTGGCCCTCACTTCCCTCTGCATTTCTTATCTAGTTCTGTGTTGAACATCATTAATATTTTGAGTTTTTTCCATTGACCTCCACTCATATAAAACAAACATCCACCAAAAATATGATGGGTATTGGGATTATCCTCCTATAAATTTAAGGTGACTCTTAGTGATAATAGATTGCACGCTGTGTTTATAGAGTCAACGATTATCAAAACCAAACTGAATTGTTGTAGAGTGCAGATAAATGGAGGCACAAAATGCCTTTAATTCTGAGAATGAACCTAAGGGAATGGATGTCCATTTGGTAGTTGAAGGATTGAGCTCCAATGGTCATGGAGAAGAGATACATAAGGAAGGAAACATGATGAAAATCATTGAAAGATTGCAGAAAGATGTCCATCATCACTAAGAGGATAACATAAATCTCATGAAATCTAGGGATCAACAGGGAGAATTCAACCTAAAGTTGATATAGAGACTGGAAAGGATAGAAAATAAATTGGATAAGGAGAGTGACTCCAATAAATTAGGAAGTTGCAGGTCCCCTGATGAGAAGAGAAAATCAAGGAGTGTTGGTAGAAACCATCATCACTCCTGAAGACACTCCAAGAGGAGGCAACACAGTAGCTCATGTCCATATCCTACCAGAAAAAATAGGAGATCTGGAGTGGACGAACTGAAGGGAGAAACGAACAAGATTAAGCCTCCTATGTTTGATGGTGAACACCAGAAGGAATAATATGTCGAGACATGGCTGCTTGGCATGAGGAAATATTTCCAACTGCAAAATTATTCCTCTCATGCAGAAGGAAGAATTGCAATGTTTCAATTGAAAGGAAAGGCATCCATGTGGTGGGATCATCTTGTGCAGGTGAAACACATTAAAGAGAAATATTTTACTTGGAAGGAATTCAAGAAGTATTTCGAAAATAAATACTTGACTAAGAGAAAATATGATAGAAAGATAAAAGAGTTCTTTGAACTCAAGATGGGTAGCATGACCATTGATGAATATGAACGAAGGTTTATGGAATTGCTGAACTATGTCCCTTTCATGAAAGATGAGACTGTCAAAATTCAAAGGTATCTTAGTGGACTACCATCTCCCATTAGTGACAAGATCCAATAGGATGATCCTAAAACTATGGAAGAAACTATAAGGAGAGAAAAATTCTTATATGAGCAGCAAAGAGAAAAGCCCAATTTCTGGAAGGCTTGGGAAGACAAGAAGAAATTCAATATAGATCAGAGGAACAAGGGAACTAATCCATCCTTTTTTAGAAATATCCCTCAAGGACATCCCATTTTTAAAGAGCCATGGAAGGATAAAATAGGTGGGCAAATGCCAAGACAACCACCTATGGAATGTTGGGGTTGTAAAGGAAATCACAGGTATAAATATTGCCCCCATAGAAATGAAAAGGTGAGAGATGTCCACAATGTTCAATAGGCAGAAATAGTGGAGGACATGGGCATAAGTGTACCAAGGATCTATGCAGCCCTGGACAACAAGCAAGTGGAATATCATTCACATATGATTGAAGTGGAAGGTATGATCAACAACCAAACCATTACTATTTTAATTGATTCAGGAGCTAGTGATAGTTATATAGATCCTAGAATGGTGGAAAGTTTGCATTTTCCAATAGGAAAGCATGGAAAATATTGGTTAGTGTAGTTGGCTATAGGATCCAAGAGAAAGGTTGTTGATTTGGTTAAGTCTTGTCCAGTGGAACTGAATGGATTGAGCACAAGGGATGAATTAAGCATCTTACCTTTAGGTTCCTGTGATTGTCTAATTGGGATGGATTGGTTGGACCAACACCATGCCATATTAGATTGTCATAACAAGGAATTCACTTTCTTGGATGAGGAAGGAAACCCAAGGAAAGTGCAGGGAATACCAAGGGAAATTACTGCTAGACAAATCTAAGAAACACAGCTGAAGAAGTGTTACCGGAAGGGTTGCCAAATATTTGCAGCCCATATGGAAGAAGCACTTAAGGATAAGGTGTCAAATATGTAAGACCATGCAATATTAAAGGATTTTGAAGATGTATTCCAAGAGGTATCTGGACTACCCCCAAAGAGAGATATTGATTTCTCTATAAACCTAATTCCTGTAGTAGCTCTAGTGTCAAAAACGGCTTACATGATAAGTACACCAGAGTTGAAAGAACTGCAATTGTAGCTTGGAGAACTTCTGAAGAAGGGGTATATACGCCCAAGTGTGTCACCTTGGGGTGCCCCAATCTTGTTCCTGAAAAAGAAATATGGGACATTGATATTGTGCATCGATTTTAGGTAGTTGAACAAAGTGACTATTAAGAACAAGTACCCTTTGCCAAGGATCGATGGTGTCTTTGATCAGTTGAATGATGCCAAGATATTTTGAAAAATAGATCTCAAGTTAGGGTACCACCAGGTAAGGATAAAGGATGATGAAATCAACAAGGCCGCCTTCAAAACAAGGTATGGTCATTATGAATTCATAGTGGTACCATTTGGATTATCAAATGCACCTGTTGTTTTCATGTGCCTAATGAATGGTGTATTCCAGGAATATCTAGAAAATTTTGTCATAGTCTTTTTGGATGACATCCTGGTGTATTCCAAGTTGGAGGAAGAACACGAACATCATATGAGGATGGTGTTGCAAGTTCTAAGAGAGCACCGACTGTATGCCAAATTGAGAAAGTGCTCGTTCTATAAAAAACAGATCCATTATTTGGGACATATTGTTTCAAAGGGTGGGATAGTCTTGGATCTTGAGAAGATAAAATCCATCAGAGAATCGTCAGCACCAAAGAAGCTAACAAAAGTTAGATTCTTTATGGGTCTATTTGACTATTACAAGAAGTTCATTGCAGGGTTCTCAAGGATATCTCACCCCATCACTTCCTTGCAAAGGAAGGAGAAGAAATTTCAATGGATAGAAGAATGTGAGAAAATCTTCCAGCAACTGAAGTAGTTGTTAACCAGTACTCCAATCCTGAGGATTGTAGATCCAAATGAAGATTTTGTAGTGTGTACAAATGCATGCAAAGAAGGATTGGGGGGAGTCCTCAGCTAGAATGGGTTTGTAATATGTTATGAGTCCATAAAATTGAAATATCATGAAAGGCTCTATGCAACTCACGATTTGGAGTTGGCAACCATAGTTCACACTTTGAGGAAATGGAGACATTACCTCATGGAAAAGAGGTCTGAACTGAGGACAGACCATAATGGTCTGAAGTATTTGTTTGATCAGACAGCCTTGAATCCTAGGCAGAGTAGATGGTTGGAATTCCTTTGTGAGTATGACTTTTATATCAAGCATATAAAGGGAAAGGAGAACAAAGTGGTTGATGCACTCAGCAGAAGAGAGCATGAACTACATGCTATGACCATTATCATGTATCAAACTGATATTAAAGGCAGAATTTTGGAAGATGCAAATGCAGATTTGTAGTACATGGAATTGGTGACAAAGCTACAACAAGGTAAGATGCTACAGAAAGTGTAAGATTATAAATTGGATGCTGATGGAAAACTCTTTTACAAAAATAGAGTTTATGTACCTAATTCCTAGCAATTGAGAATTATGATCTTGAAAGAAATGTATAATGTGCCTTACGTTGGGCACCCTGGATATCAAAAAATAGTGGCAACAGTCAAGAGCCATTGCTTTTGGCCAGGTATGAAGAACGAAATTGCATAAAACATCGCGAGATGTATGGAGTGCTAGAAGGTCAAAGATAAACATAGGTACCCAACATGATTGTTACAACCATTACCCATTCTTGAGTGGAAGTGGGAAGTGGTGACAATGGATTTCATCATGGGATTACACAAAACAAATATGCAACATGATTCCATCATGGTGGTGGTGGATAAGATTATGAAAGATGCCCATTTTATTCCATTGAAGACCACTCACAAGGAAGCTGATGTTGTCGATATCTATATGAGGGAATTAATATGATTACATGGTATTCCCAAGACAACTGTGTTTGACAGAAACCTGAAATTTACCTCAATGTTCTGGAAGGCATTATTCAAAGGGTTCAGAATGAATCTGAACTTCAACGCTGCTTATTATCCTAAGTCTGATGGGAAGAAAGAGAGGGTGAACCAAGTGATAGAAGATATGCTAAGGATTTATGTGATGGAAAAACCATCTAAATGGGAAGACTACCTACACTTGGTAGAATTTGCCTACAACAATGGGTGTCAAGAACCACTGAAGATGAGCCTATTTGAAGAACTTTATGGCATAAAATGAAACACACCAATAAGATGGGACAACCCAGCTTATAGAACAGTGGTTGGGACAAAGTTTCTCAAGGAAAAGGATGAAAAAATGATGAAGATTAAGCATGATTTGAAGACTGCCCACGACAGGAAGAATTTTTTTTTTTATAAGAACAGAGCCCACAGGGAGTTTAAAGTGGATGATCATGTTTTCTTGAAAGTGAAATCCAACAGAAGTTCCCTAAATATGGGAAACTGTTCCAAGTTGGTAGCTAGATATTGTGGGCCATTTGAAATCCTAGAAAGGATTGGAACAGTTGCATATATTATTGCATTGCCTGCATCCATGACTGTACATAATGTGTTTCATGTTTCATTGATTAAGAAATATATACCTGATGCTAATCATGTTATTGATTGGAATGTGATTCATGTGGAGAAATAAGGTGTCTTGCAAGTGCATCAGGTGAGCATATTGGACCAGAAGAGAAAACAGCTCCGGGATCGAGCCATAGGGATTGTAAAGGTCCAGTGGATCTCGTACGGTCTTGAGGATGTGACATGGGAGCATGAGGATGCTATGTGGAATGAATACTCACATCTTTTTGAGGATTTTGAAAATCTTGTTGATGCTATGTAAAAATTTGCACTGAGGATAGTGCAAAAATAAGGGGAGGGGATTGTAATATCCCCAAGGATGAGCCCCAATTGTATTTATGAATTGTAACATGTTTTGTAGGCTGGTGAGCCAAGAAATTATAAGCTATGGGATTATGTGTTTTCTAGGCCGGAGTGCCTGGGTGTTAAAGGCCAGGAGCATGTTTTGTACATGTAAACATTCATATTATTAATATAAAAACATCGTTGCATGTAGACCGACCACGATAAAATAGAATGGGGGACTAAGCTCCACTATGCTAGGTAAGGGAGAGGAGGATAAGAGGTTGGAAAGAGGGGCTAATTCTAGGGTCTTAAGTCCAAGAGAATAATAATTTATTATTATTCCAAAAGTTGTTTAGAAGGATATGTTTTTATCCTAAGTTCCTTGGGGAGGATAGGTGACTTCCAAAGGGAAGGAACGTGCTTCATGAGTGACAGGTGTCAGCTCAGTAACATGAAGTCTTAAGGGGGGAATTCTTGTTGGTGGGCACTCACGTGCACACACTCACTCACACACAGGGAGGAACTCACTCACAGAAAGGGGTTCACGCACAGACAATTTTTTATCTCATGCTCTCGCCATCTTTACTATGCTAGACCGGTCTTCCCCATCTCTCCTCATGAGTTCAATAACGCACTGAGAAAGCATGCAACCATCTATTTCCGCCATGGTTGAACCCGTGGCCATTGTACACCTATGTAAATTATTGATATGTCCCTTGCCTTACCTGAATTAGATATTGTGGTTTGAAGAAGCAGGTTGTCAAGCCCGTGGTTGAAGAGGCAAGTTGGCAGGCCTGTGAGAAACTCTCTCTCTAGGTGAGAGAGGTTGTTGTGGATTGAAGAAGAGGGTTTCCATGCCTGTGAGCAACTCTCTCCAGGTGAGAGAGTCTGTTGAGGAAGTGAGTTCTCCTAGAGGGAGTCCCATAGCTACTACAGAGCTTTGAGAATTATGGTTCAGCCTGTTGCTGAAGCCCAAGGTTAGGGAGGTGGAGTAGCCAATGGACTGTGTGACAGTGAAGGTGTATACTCCTGGGCTGGGACAGGAATGTGGGGAATGAGATTCTGTTAGTAGTGGGCATAAGTGGCTCATGGGAGAGAATCCTTCTACTTAAACTGTGTGACTTTCCTATTGACCTTGCCTATCCTAAGAATCCCTTGCCTGGTGGAGTTTAGTCCCAACTCGGGGGTGTCCCACTGCTGAGAGTGATGAGCGGTGTGGTATAAGGCTGGGAGGTTTGTGGAAGGTCTGCATGCAGTTGGTGGTTTTTACTCCAGTTAAAAGATAATTATCATTTCCATTCTTAATTATGTATGTTATGTATGTCTATGATTCTTAAAATGTTATCATGTGTTTAGTTGCATGTAGGAATTACTGTCAATTCCATTTGAGTTAGTATGGTAGCAGTAATTATGTGTTATTTGTTTTAAATTCATTAAAAATTCATGTTATATATATATGTATGTTAGAGGAGTGGCATTTCCCGGCCTGTTGGTGGTTGAGGATCCTACATTTTGGTATCAGAGCTAGTTTGTAGAAGACAAGGTATTTGGGTAGCATTTTTGGTCATGGTATTGATGGTCGAGATGTTAAATTTTGGTATCAGAGCTAGTTTGTAGAAGACAAGGTATTTGGGTAGGGTTTTCGGTCATGGTGTTGATGGCTGAGGATGTTACATGTATAATGAAATGGAAATGGTGAAAACTTATTTATGCGAGATCAGTTTTGAGAAAAAATCCATTCACATTTCCCCCACCAACGATATATCCATTATGTTCCTATAGTAGATATGCAGTATTTCCATGGTATGCCACAATTTTGAAAGGTCCCAGCCACAGATGGTCAAATTTTTCATGCTTTCCTCTATCTTCATTCCTAATATCCCATTTCAACACCAAATCCCCCACTTTGAAATCCTCTTCCTTAGTATGCCTGTCAAAATATTTCTTAATCCTCTCTTGGTGAAGTTGAAAGTTGTTAAAGGATTTTTATCTTGTCTATTAAACATTGATTAGTTCATTTGTCCTTCTTTGAGTAGCATCTGGTTCAACATCTTGCTCCTGTAGCAATCTCATCACTGGAAATCCTAATGACGTAGGGAAAACTGCCTCTGTTCCATACACAATCTCGAAGGGTGAAGTGGCAATAGACCTTTTAGTAGTGATCATGTCATCCCAAAGTGCATGGATAAGATTCTTGTGCCAAGCCTTATTGTTATCTTGCAACAATTTTTTGATAATTCTGGTCAAACTTTTATTGGATGACTCATCCAACCCATTACCTTGAGGATAATAAGGTGTGGAATGGCCAAGAGTTATATTGTAATCACTGCAAAACATTTCCATCATTTTGGACTTAAATTCTGCTGCATTGTCTGTAATGATTTTGATTGGAAAACCAAACCTAGACAAATTATTTTTTTCCAAAAATTGAATGCTAACAGTATATGTGGCTTGCCTTGCGGGAACTGCTTCAATCCACTTGATGAAGTAATCTGTGGCTGTCAGTATCCACTTGTGTTTAGATGAGTACTGTGGATGAATTTCTCTTATGAAATCAAGGCCATATTATTTAAAAGGTGCTTCAACAGAGATAGGCTTCAAGGGAAAAGGCTACAGTTTTCATTTTCCATCAAAAATTTGGCATTCATGGAAACTTGAAACTTCTTTGTAAAAATAAAAAAAAATGATAGGCCAATAGAACCCATCCCTCAATATCTTGTGCACAATAGTTTTCCAGTAATGGTTCCCTCCACAATCCACTTTATGAAACTCTTTGATGGTTTTTTCCAGTTCTTCCTCCAACAAACAACTCAACAAGATGCCACCTAGATCGTTCCAATATAGATATTGGTTTAGAATGAAAAAATTTGTTGCCTTTAGCTTCAAAAAGTTGTCCTTGGTTTTAGTCAATTCAGGTTGGGCCTGCAAATTCCTCAACACATAAAGAATATCAGCATACCATGGGGAGTCAAGGAATTTTTGGGGCACCCGAGTGACCTTTTCTTCTTCTGAATATGATGACAAATCAACAATGAAATTAATTCCCAAGAGCTCACAATTTGACTGTGCCATCAACTTTGAACGTTCGTTCCCTTTGATCAGCTTTGTAGGTTTGATCTCGAGGTCATACTCCAACAAAACAGCTATCCACTTAACCCTTTTACCCTCAGGATCAGGATGAGTCAAAATGTCATTCAAAGAATTGTTGGGCACATAAGCAATGGTATGGGAATGCAAGATATAAACTCTAAACTACTTTAGGGCCTTGACCAGTGCATAAGCCTTATTTTCCATGATATCATACTTTAATGGGGAATCCCTCAATATCCCGATGTAGTAGGCTATAGGCATTTCAAATTTTTGTTCATATTTTTGTAACAAAACACCAACAATGGTGTGTTCTGAGGAAAAAGAAAACAATATAAAGTCTTTTGCAAAATTGGGACTGTCCAGCACCGGGGCTTTGGTCAATGCCACTTTAATATCTTCAAAATATTTTTTGGCTTCATAATTCCACTTTATCTCACTTTCTTTTCTGAGCATGTTAGTGATATGCTTTATGATTTCATCCAGTTGATGAATCTTCTCGAAAAATTTACTTTCCCTAGGAAAAATTGCACTTCTTTCTTACTTCTAGATGTGTCAATTTTAAGGATTTCTTCAAATCTATTGGGATACAGATTTATTCCCTCATTTGAAATAATGTGACTAAGCAAATTTCCCTCTTCCATGCCAAAATTATACTTCTTGGGGTTCAATGAAATGCTAAACTTTCTACATTTATGAAAAATCCTCCTTAGATGTTTAAAATGTTCTTCATCATAAACTCAATATACAGTGATATCATCTAAGCAAATAACAATAAATTTATCTTTCTCATCAGCAAAGGCTATATCCATATCCCTTTTGAAATTTTCTCCTGCATTCATGAGCCCAAAAGGCACTTTGGCATACATGAAGGTGCCCCATGGTGTTGTAAAGGTTGTCTTTTCCTGATCATCAGGGTGTACCATGATTTTATTGTACCTAGAGAAACCATCCAGCATTGATATTTTTTAGAACCAACCACTTTCTGCAGAATGTGATCCATCTTAGGCAGTGGGTAATTGTCCTTGAGTGATACCCTGTTCAGTTTTCTAAAGTCTACACATAATCTAATCTCTCCACTTTTCTTTCTGATAGGTTCCATGTTTTCCACCCACTTAGAAAATATTAGAGACATTATGATCTTGGCTTCAAACATATTTTTGATCCCCTTTTCAATCAAGTGCAGAAGCAAAGGATTGATTCTTCTTGTTTTCTACTTAAAAGGTTTATGATCCTCTTTTATTCGAATCACATGTTGAATCACCTTAGTATCATAAACCTTTAGATCTTCATAAATCCAGGCAAAAACATCAGGAAATTGTTTCATTAAACTAATATACCTTTGCTTGACCTCCGAGATAAGTGTCTTGGATAGCTTGATGATCTTGGGATCTTCCTGAGTCCCAATGTTGCAATATTCAACATCTCCATCATTTACAGTAATTTTAGGACGCCCGACCACATCATTGTTGTCAAAGAGTTTTTCTAATGGGACCAGGCCTTTGGGAATGATGTTATTTTTTAACTGCATTATATCCTTACCAACAATCTGATTCTTGAAATATCCATTATTTGCAAACACAGCTGCATCTTCTTCTTCCAAAAAATATTCCTCATCAATATTCAAATTTGAAAATTCACCATTCATCTTAAATAAACTTTCTACTTGTTTATCATCTTCAAAAACATGCCAGTACTTAATATTATTAGGTATTGTTGGTCTGTGATTGACCTCAATCTCATATCCTCTGTTAGAAAAAAATGAAATTTTGAAAAACCGAGGCTGAAGTAGCTAGAGCATCAACAATCTGATTTTTCCCCCTTGGAATCACTGAGAGACTATATTCTAAAAATTATTCAAAAGGTTAAGCACTATATTACTATATTCTCTTAATCTAGGATGCTTTGCTTGATATATACCCTTTACTTGATTTATAATCAAATCAGAATCTCCATGCACAACTATCCTCCTAGCACCCATCTCTTTCAAAGTCCTTAGTCCCAACACTAATGCCTCATATTCATCCATGTTATTTGTGCAATAAAAAGAAAGCTTGTAAGAACAAAGTTCTGTGGCCAATATGGGGGGGTTAATCCACACACCAACTCCTTCTCCTTCTCTGCTGACAACTCCATCAAATCTCATATTCCACATCTCATTTTCTGCACTGTTTTGTTGCTCGAAACTTTCCTTAGTTTGTTGATCAGATTTGTCTTTGATGGTCATATTTTTCTTTGGCACCTTCTCTTCAAAAATCAAATCATTAAAGAAAATGGAAGAACCAATCTTAGTCTCCACATAGTAAATGGGATGGTTGTTTGGCTGGGATTTTTTAATGACCATGTACTTGATAAAAAATTCCTTGTACAACCTCCTGTCTTGGCCAAGAACATGGATAGTTGCATATGACATATCCATTTGTAAAGTCCCTTTCAACTTTGCATCCCATGATCTGGATAACAACATGCCAAACTTAGGAGGGATACCAGCAACCACCACATCCATGACCATATTTTTTGCAGGAATTTGAGATAAAGATACTACTAGATCTTTGATTAGGACCAAGCACTTCACTTTCCTTAAATCAAAGGATAAAAGGTCTTTGTAAGGCCTTTTAATGTCCAGACCCAATTGGTCCATGACCACCTTGGGAATCAGATTATGGGATGCTCCTGAATATAACATAGCATTATACAAATTCATATCATGAATCTTCAAACTAACACAGAAAGGAGGGACCTCATCAACATCACTACTCTCCTCTACATGTGGGCCAAACAATATGGAAGGATGATCATCTTTAATATTTAAAGTATCAGAAGTTTCTTCCATATTGAGTATCTTAATGATCTAATTTCTATATTCACTATTCTTTATCAACTCATTGAATGGAACAAAGATTTTAATTTTGGCCATATCACTTTCAAAGTTAAAGGAAGATGAGGTTTTTTCTACCTCTTTGATGACTGTCTCATTCCTTGGTTCATGTACTTTCTTTAGAGGTTCTTCCTTTTGCTTTCCTTTCTCCACATCATCCTTTACAAAAGATTCCTTCTTAGGATGACTTGAAGAAGATGTATTGTTTTGAGATTCTTTGGTAGGATGTCCCTTTGGAGGATTTGCAGGCACCTTTTTGTTTCAAAGATTATATTGTTTATGGAATTGCATGATGGCATTCTGCAGTCCTATATGGTAATATTCCTTTTCCATTGACAACCTTTCATCATTCTCATGCATGAATATTTCATTTGCATCCATAAACTTATCATGTTCTTCTTTAGTTAAAAGCACATATGTTTCATTACCATCACATCAATGTATATTGTCTTCAAAAGTTTCATTTAAATAATTATTTAGAAAAGGTGGTATTATTTGTTGATCACCATGGTTCCTCTTATATCTTTGTCTAATTTGTGGAACTACTGGTCTCCTTCGATTTCTGGGTGGAACATCAAATTTCTCTCTGATTTTAGGCTTATTATATAAATACATCATTTCCATGAATTTTTCCTTAGTCTTCATCATCAATTCAAATATCTCTTCAGATGACTGTGAAGTTGAAGGTTGTGCCTTATCTTGAACCTTGTTTATGTATCTGTTAGAATTATATTTGATCTTACCTGAAGCCATTATATTTACTTCAACTTCTATTGCATCACTCATCATATCATCTAGTGAAGTGGATCTTTTTTCTCTAAACAACAAAGAAAAATCATTGTCAAAGGAATCAAGATATCTAAGTTGAGAAGCTCTAGGAGGAGGTTTTACTTCAGTAGGAATTGAGTTGTAAAATTTAATTAATCTAGCTGAAAAATATTGTATTGTTTCATCAAGCGACCTTCTCATGTTGCTGTATTGCGTTAGCAATTGAAGGGGGTTTTTATTGTCACCCTACTTTCCAAGAAAACTTGTTTCAAAGGCTTCAAAATATGGGATACTTACTGTTGGGAGAGCTCTGAACCATTTCCTGACTTCTCCTGCAAGACTTTGTGCAAACAACCTCATTTTTTCATCTTCATAGTCTACTTCTTCTAGGTCCATAAAATCATTTAACCAGTCTAAGTGTTTTTGGGCCAACACATTGCCTTCATCATCATACAACTTAATCCTCTGATTATATTCCTGGGATAATCATGTAACTGAGTAGGTAGGACAAGAGGGGAAAACCTAGCTGCCATGGCTGTAGTAAGAACTTGAAGTGGTTGATTGTTCTGAGTAGGAATCACATGAGGTTTAGTAGAGGAAGTTGAAATTAAATCTTGGAACCTCTTCTCATCAAACATGATTTCACTCAAATTGGATTTAGACCTAGTTCTAATCAATGTTTGCTCAAATTTCAAATCAAAATAAAGGCCTTCAATGCTTTTTATTCCATATTTGGGAAAAGATAGATATCTATCTAGACAAAAAATCTAGGCTTATTGGCCTTTCTTTTCTTTTGTGTATAATTTTCTCAATATCAGACACAAGGATTATTGCTTCTGGGTCTGGATTTATTCTGGTATGAATTCTCTTAGGAGCTATGATTTCTTCTCAAACTAATTTATGCTATTGGTCTATTTATAATGGAGTTGCCAGGGTAAATTTATTCTCATCCAATAAGGTGTTTGATTCACTGTCACCCTCAGGAATCAAATATGAAGCTTTAGATTGTTCTTTACCCAGGGAAAATCTCCAGTTTCATTTCCGGAAGCGGCGCCAAAATGTTAGCGCTTTGTAAATTTGTTCGGATAATAAAACAAACGACAGAGGTAACCTACAAACCACTTTAGAGATGGGCACTAGCCTTATCAGCTCAAAGAGGGCTCTCTCCTGTCATTTGGTCTTTAATAGATGAGTTTTCTTTAACAAATCACTGGCTAGATTTTGTTGTTTTGAAGGGTTTTTTATAATTTTCTTGGCAAGGAAGGGGAGGAACACTTAGGGTTATGGAGTCAAACTTATAAAACGAATGGAAGCATTGATTTGTCGGTAGAACTCTCCAAAAGATAAAGGCTAAATGAGGCGATAAATATGAGTTATAAATTATAATTTGTAGAGTGTAAGAAGAAAGGAAAAACATATAACTGTAATCAAAGCATTAAATAAATGAATTCTGACTTATTTAGGAAGAACTTAATAGAGTTTAAATTGTTTAAGCCAAGAGCATCACAAGATGAATTATGGGCCTTTAACTTTCCAATTTAAACAGAATACAGTGTAAATGAAATCATAAATACAGGGAATACATACAAAGAGAGAAGACAAAACTCAAACCACCATCATTAGAATCTTTTCATGGAAACTTCAAGACTTATGCATCTATATTCTATTCAGCTTCAGAAAATTACATTCAAGTTCCAAATAGGTAAAATCGTGCCATTTCACTTCTTCGAACCCCTAATACATTTGGATCTCCTAATATTTATACAAGTTGAGCTCCTTCGGTTTGAAACCAATTACAATGATCAAAATGAAACGTTTCGGTTTTGAAACTGATTACAACAATTACAAGGAACTATTTTAGTTTTGAAACCGATTACAATGATTAGCAAGAAAATGATTCATGATCCAGATTATGGCTCCTCTGGCGTTTCAGTTTATTTCTTCACCACTTGTTCTTCTCTAGTCTTCCATGTGATATTCCATCTTCAGTGACATCTGGACATCATCTATTGGACCCTAGAAGACTGCATTTTGTCTTACCCAGCCGCATTATCTCCTTCCATTGCAAGTCAGAAGAAATATCATAATCTATCATTTCCTTTATCAAAATCTCTAGGTCAATGCAAGAATCATATGACATGACTGTTAATCCAAGTTTGACTGCTTTGAACTGATTCAAAATTTCAAAGTCTATAATCAGATGCTCCACTAAACTAGCTCTTTTCAGGTTTTCCTCCAGGGTTTTGAACTTTGAGTGATCCATTCTGCACTGAGTCAGATGAGCATTGTATTCTTCCTGATCATACAATTTTCCCTTTCCAACCCAAAAAGGTGGAAGTCCTTTGATAAATAATTCTTCGAACAAATCCTTGAACTCATGTATACTCTGTTCCATCTGTGTTGCCTTGGTTTGGACTGATTTCAATAGGTTATGTTTAGCAATAACCCTCCTAGCCGAGATGATCAATGTAGTTATGTATTTAACCCCAATAGTTCAAAGGTTTGCAGTAGGAATGGATTTGAGTAGATTTATGACATTTTGGGCCCATTCTAATGGTTTCTATGCTAAAGTCTCATTCACAACAGTTCATATGGTTCTAGCTGTGATGGCTATGTTGTATTTATCATTAATTAAATTCAAATATACTCTGAAATTGGAAGCTACGACAGCTATAGAGTCCCATATGATATGATTTTCCCACTGCAACAGGCCTTTGTCTCTTAATCTCACTTCAATTTATCTATTCTTTCTTCCAATACTTCATTCTCCTTTTTAACTTGAGCCATTCTTTCATCCTTTTCTTGTATCTCCTGCTTCAATTTCTCTATGCTATCTTTTAGCCCTTTGATTTCTCCTTCTTTCAGGATAACTTGTGGCATATACTGGACAAGTCCTTCAGTGTTTGACCCAGCTTCTGCAGCAGGAGCTACAACTACAACCTTGTTTAGCAATTATGTTTGCTCTTGTGACCATTTCACCTTTTCTCGTTCTAGATGAAACACTCTAGCCTTGTATTCCAATGTCTCTTGACGAAGTGTTTCCTTTTCTTGTTCTAGAGAAACCAATTTTGTTGTTTGTGGATTCTTTTTTGCAGACATTTTCAATTTCCTCTTCAAGCTTTGAATTAATTTGTATTTCTCATCCAATGATGATTTCACCCCTTTGGGGCCTTCAGATTCCAACCTCTTGACCTGAGTCTTCCAAGATCTGCTAGATTCTTTTTCCTGCCTCAACTATCCTTGCAATTTCATTGCATAAGATGACAGTTTTGAATTCTTCAAGCTTAAACTCAAGTAATCAGAATACAACATATCACTAGTATGCTTATGGAATTTGACCTTGTCTGGAGCACTGATGTTGTCATATCTTATCTTTATCTCAGAGACTTTGTCTTCATATGAAACTGTAATGTTAAAGGTTCTCTTTTCATCATCTCTTACTGTGAATAGAGAAGATTTTTGCTGAGAAATATTTTCCACTTCAGAAACTAAATCCCTCATCTCACCCGGAGCTATGTTTCCCTTCTCAACATATATTTTTTCCAAATCTTCTTTAGATTGATAAATTGCCTCAAATGTTTTATCAAAGATGTATTTATTGCTGGTAAAGGTTCTTGATCCACCTTCACTTTGGAGTTTTCTTTCCTTTTCAACCTCTCCAGTGCTAGTATCACTTTCCACCATATATAGATTTACTTGTTCTCTGGGCTCTTCCTCTTCTAAATATACTATTTGTGAAGATTGTGTAATCTTCATATTCTTTGGGGAATTTTGTTGATCAATAATTCCCAGGGCCTCTGAACTTCTTCTCTTGTTGTAAACACTTATCTTAGGAACTTTGACTATCAATTTCTAAGAATCTTGTTTTATTTGACTTTGTTGTAGGGTTGCCTCTACTTGTTGTGTTTGATTTGGTTGCAAGATTGCTTCCATATCAACACATACTTCTATATTTTCTAGTTTATCAAAACCCTCAACTTGTTCATGCTCATAAGGGGCCTATTTGTTCATCAATATTCTCTTGGATGTGATTTGGTGTGGATCATATCTTCTTCCCTATAGTTGTGCAAAACCAAACTCTTTGAGATTTTCCTGAACTTGACATAAACATGATCTGGCTTTGACAATGAAGGGGCCAATGATAAAAGGGAACTAGAGGTTGGAGGCTTTGTGAAACTTCAGAAATTTCTCTGTCTTAGATATAATTCTATGCCTGATGAATTCAAGGGAAAAGATTCTAGGGGTTAGAAAAATAGGCAATAGATAAGGGGATTCATGACAACCATAAACCCAGATTATTGTTGAGTGCATGAATAGTACCCAATCCCCTACTCTGTTCTCTGGATTTGGCTGTACATATCTCCTCATGTCATCCAAAACTCTAGGTAGGATGGTATTGAAAATCAAACTGTAAACCCTGGACATGACTGTGTTTATGAAGATGAGAAATGTAATCCTTTTACATTCAGTTGATACAAATGTTTCTTCGGGAAATTCTCTCTTGTTGGTTTCTAGGAAAATCTTCAACAGATAGGTGTAGTATCTGAAATGTATTAGAGAGAGAAAATTCACTAGTTGTTTATGGATATTATCAACTATGAATTGATCAAAATTGATATGAACAGACATACCAAAATCTAACTTAAAAAAGGTCAAAAGAAAATCGAGCATGAATTCGACTACATATTTGTCATTGTCTAGACCTAAAACTTGACTTAACAGGGAGCAGACCCATTGCAATTCAATGACCATTATATTAACATTCATCGGAAAAGTCAGATGCACTGAACAAATTTTAGGTTTGTTAATTGTCTCTAAAAACAGATCTCAGACCTCTGATGGACATTCTTTGTATACCCTAATTAGATTTTCTTCATTGAAAGGTTCATAAATTGTGGAAAAGAATCTGGTATACCAAAGGACTCTCGAATTGACAAACTCTCTACCCTACACATGACCTCGGACCCTCGTTTATTCACAATGACTCTTTCTTCATGGGAATATTGTTTGGCGCACCAACCTATAAATTTGGGAAAAGTGAAAGTGATTTCGATAGTATAAGGGACTATGGTTGCCTGGACTGCTTCAAGGAATGGTATATGCCTTCCTAATTTATCGGACATGTTGCTTATGGACACATAGATAGAAGAAATAGTGATTTCGGTATTAAAAATGGATGAATCTCAGTCAATTAGGGCTTCTTCATTCACCGCAGGATCTTGTTATGTTACTGAGGTTATGATAGGATCCATGGTTGTGATGAAAAATACCTTGAAACAAGTGGAAATGGCGTGAATTTGGTGTATTATTGAGCTGCATTTGAAAGATGGTGGTCGTGCCAAGGCTTTAACGACCCAACATTCAAAATAAAATAAAATAAAAGACCGACCACCCTTTTATACTTTTACGCTTTTTAGGGGGATGAGAAAGTGGTTTGAGGCAACCCGATTTTCATCCAAAAATGAACCTGGTGGTGCCACGTAGCTCTGAATCAAAACCATAGTTTAAATTTCATGTATTCTCTCCAAAATTAACCCCCTGCGCAACTTCTCCCCCCAAAATTATCCTCGACCGTTGATCTTGAGAGTTCACGATCCATGATGCATCGGGCCCCATCATCTTAGAGATCTTTCCAGATTTAACTATTTCCTACCATATTTAGCCTCTTTTCTAGTTTATCAGGCTTCCCAAACCATTTTAGCGTCTCGCTAGATCCTGAAATCTTGATTTCACATAAAAAAAAATTAATGGTGACTAATAGGGTCCTTTACTTATTTCAATTAATCATTAAGTGTTTGTGCAATCCTGTCAAAATTGGAAAAATAGACTTATATTGTAAAATATGTGGACATGTGGGGTCCTTTACTTCTTTTAATTAATCACTAAGTGTTTGTGAAATCCTTGCAAAATTGGAAAACTAGACTTGGATTGTAAGAGATGTGGACATGTGGCATCCTTTCAAATCCTTTTACTTACTAAGTGTTTGTTTTGAATTTTTTTTTTTATCCTAAATTATGTGATGATGTGGACATTTTAGGTCCTTACAACACTTTTAGCTCTTATTTTTCAAAACAAACTATGAGGTTCCTTATAACTTTGGCCTCACCTAGTTACTTGTGTGATATTAAAAAAACATGGAAAACTAAAGAAAATATGTGCACATTATGGGGTGCTTACTTATCACTTTAATTTATGTCCTATGTTTGTTGTGCAAGGGAGATGGAGAAATATTATAAACCCATTTCTATTTCACCAAGATCACTCAAGAGAGTGTAAGGTGAAGAGCATACTTTTGGTGATACAAGAAGTCTCCTAGTCCTGAAAATGATTGATAAAGAAAACCTATCTAAGAGTGCAAATGCTTCAATGGCAAGATAAAAAAGATTGTGATTATTTTTATCTTCCTAGTATCTATTTTAGCTAATTTACTATGAAAGAATGGACTCAATGTATGATTTGTCAGCTTTACAAAGTGCATAAAAATAAAGCCTATCACCTAACTTTTAGACAAAAAACAAATAAGGGGATTCACTGGGTTTGGACCCAACAGTCACATTATTTTGTCGTTTTTCTGATGAAAAATCCATGCATATATGCACAGGTCCATGCTTTTGTTTCTTCGATAGTCGCGTTGATGTCGAACTTCAACATCAAGAAAAAATTCGAAGGGGATTTTTGAGAATTGGGTTCTACACACTCAAACTCAATGCTCAGGAAGGCCACTTAATCAACCTACAAAAACAAAAAGGTGAAAATAAGGTCTCTTGGAGCCTACAATGGGATAATTTGACTTAGGGACCTTGGTGGAGTCATCAATCTATTCAGGCTAATTTTTCACAAGTGTGAGAAAATAACAACCCCTGAGTGCTAATGTAGGAAATATCAATACCACAGTTGTAGAGTTGGAGTGTTAGTGAACCATAATAATATGTATAACATAAATAAATATAAAGAAATAGATGCATATAATACAAAACAAAAGAACTAAAAAAACAATAAGATCAAGAGTGGTTACCAATGGAGAAGTATTTAGTTGATAACACCTAAGAGGGAAGTATGAGAACAAATGTGCTCCCACTAGAACCTTTTCTTCTCTCTTTCTCAAAAAAAAAGTAAAATGTTGTGAATAAATGCACCCAAGCTCTCAAGAGTAAAGGGGTTTTCTACATCATAAAATATTAGTTATGAATGTGTGAATGGACTTAAGAGTAAACAAGATTCTTTGAGCTCAAACCAACAACATAGAAATACAATGATTGTTTCTTCTTAATAAATACTCATGGCCTTCTTATATAGGATTTCTTCAAGTATTTATTTGTCTAGATCCAAGTGTGAAAGAGGATCCCTCATAGGGGTGGATCACCTAATATTTGAGTGATCTTGGAACTATTCTTAGAGATGAAGAGTTGACTCCTTCAGGTACACCTGAAATGAGGTTATGTGAGATCTAAACAACCTCATTAATGTGTTGTATGTAAGATCTATGTGGGTTTCAACGACGAAAGTCACACTGAAGTGCGTGAATGAAACATACTTTTCTTTGTTATCCCACACTGGCATGTGTGAATGGCACTGAATGTGTTTTGGCAGGTCACGCAGATTCTTAAAAACCTACTTTCCATATATTTTTTCTTTGATAAATATGGCATGTTAATGCTAAGAGTATGTCAATTGGTGTATTAAAATGATGAATTCTTCGGTGATCACATGTACATCCTTTTGAGCAATTTGTTGGTGATAATGCCAAAGGATAACTCCAAAGTATTATGCACCAAGAGGAGAGAGATGAGCCTCTTCATGCAAAAAATCATCAAGCTTTAGTGAAGAAGGGTCACCATATTTTACTTCAATATAATCACACAAGAAAAAGTATTCATTCTTTTTTTTCTCTATTTCTACAAGAAAATCACTTAATGGATTATCATCGTATTCCTTCATTAGGTTTATCTTGTATATCAAAAAAAAAAAACAAGCATCTTCAACCTCTTCATAACCATAGATCCAATGCTTTTGAAACTTTTTTATAAATGTGGGAATGATTTTATCTCTTTAGGCTTAAAACTGCAATACCAATCCCTTGCATATTTCCCTTGTATTGGATTTGCAAATGATTTCATCAAGACATTCCCATAGACAATGTTAGTCTTTTGCACATAATCCATAAAATATGCAAGATGTTTTGAATCCAACCAAGTATTTCCATTAAAATTTGGGACATGAGTATTCCATGCTTCCAAATGAAGCTTACATGGATATACTAAAACACCTAAAAAATACATAAGATAAAACAAAACTTACCAAAACCTTCCTTCATTATAAGCCATACTTGAAAAATGCAAGATGATGATTTATTAATATCAAAGAATTGTGTACCAATCATACAAATACCAAAGATGTGGAGTCGCAAATATACCTTGAGGATTATGATAATTTGAGTTCGTAAATAACTTTCCTGTGCTTTGAATCAATTTGAATCCCAAGTTATCATTTGTCTTTAATATTTCTTTATGGGAATTATTTTTTGCAGTGCATCTCTTTATTATATTTTATTTACGTGGAGTCACTAGATGAGACAGTTTATATTAGAATTAACAACAATCTCATCAATATACACATACAATAATAAACCCAACAAACACCTCGATATGGACTTTATCCCCAACAAAAATTCCAAAAAAGTTACCTCTTGAATTAGAACCCTTGTGAAAAGTCCCAATACATGTGCTAACTAGGGCAACAAAATGGAAAGTACACCATTATCACCTCAATACACTTTCCCCTTCACTTTAGGCCAGCTCCTAGAAGACAAGGGTGGTATCCCTATTTATGAAAAGTAGAACTCTTTAAGTGAATTGTGACCATGCAAGATTGTGGTTTACTTTAATAAATCTGAAATATATATGTAACAAGATCATGCACAAGGGTTCCAATAAGTGATTAAACGCTTTAAAGATAAACAGTTAGAAACGATGGCAATAACTACAAGTATATCCACTTGAAACAGAGGGTTGGGACCTAGTGGATGTGTGTGCTAAATATGATATGTAATATGAACAACATTAGAAACTTCAGATTTGCATTTATATCTATCACTCAACAAATGAAACTTAAAAGAGATTAAAACCACTTTTAAGCTACTTTAGGGCACAAAGAGTGAATATAATTAGCATGAATCAATGGTGCAATGTGTGCTTGTGATTATAAATTGAATAAATGCTAAGAAGGGACAAGCTTAAGGTTGTCCTTGAAATCATAAATCTTTTTTATGATAAATAATGCAGAAATTCCATATTTAGAGCATGAAAAGGACCATCCAAGAAAGAGATTGTGCAGTAGAGAGAAATATGCCATTGATGTTTCCATTAAATCAAAATATATTCTATGCAACAACAGCCCAAGATGTGTTAGAAACAAGTTCTAAATATGTATAATCATTAACTAAGTAAGCACTTGTAAAATAGATGGTGAATTCCCCTAGGATTTTACAAGTTAGCACATGGAATTCATCAAATAAATCTCTAAGTAAATGATAAACAATTATAATCACTTTAGATATCCAATTAACCACTAGATATGTAAGATAAACTTGTATAAACAATATAGGAATGAAATAGAGGCTAGGTATGAGTAATAATACACCTTGAAGCACCAAACCCTAGCCTTAGGGTTTCACCAAATATGACTTTTATTGTTGGAATTTAATTTCTAGATATAAAAAATTCCTTAAATCAACCCACAAAATGTTAGATAAAACCTTGAAGCACCTTTATATAGGGTCATTTTTTCTTCTTAGGGTTAGAGATCAACAATTAAGCATAAGACCTTGAATAAATTTGTCTAGGAAATAAAATGAACCGTTAACTTTGCACTAGACAATGAAAGAAATCTAAATTAATATTTTTCTTTGATTTTTCAACATTATTTTTCCTTCTAAACAAAATAAAAAAAATAAAAAAAATTTGAATTTTGGGTTTTTGGTTGGTTGTTTAGAGAAGACTAGTGCCATTTCTCCAATTAGGGATTATCAAGTCAGGGAGTATGACCCTCTAAAATTTGGTCACTTATTTCTTAAGTATTGGGGTAAGAGATTAGAACCCTAGGGGTAGAATAATCCATCACCTAATCAAGAATAGGCTATGAGGACCAATTCCCTACAAGAAGGGATTCCTCAAGGAAAAAATATTCATCAACAAGATCGATTATGGATTGAATAAAAATACTTAAAACTCTTGCCAAGGAACCAAATAAAAGACAAGACAAGAGATTGATCACTTACCAAACCTACATAGGAATATTGAAGAGATAGGAACCATAGATGTCTTCCTTCCAAGTGGTCAATAATTGTTCAAATGGATCGATCTTTCTAGCTAGTAGAAGTCTTGAACATTCACAACAAATCTTTGATGCACCAAGAAAATAACTAAGAAATTAGAGAGAGATCCAAGAATTGACACCAAAATATCGAATAGGTGTATCTTCAACAATTTTTTTTCTCAAACGATATCCAACAACAACAATGATTTGGAATGATAGGAGAGCATTTATTTATAGATGAGGCTTCTACATCCTTCTCATTCTTTATTATTTTCTATCTCCCTAAAATTAGCCTAGTAGAATTACAAAAAGGGACTTTTCATCCACAATGAAGGAGACTAAGTCAAATAAAAGTAAAACATGCCACATGCACAATAAAACCTCATAAGAGGGGGATGTCCCATAAATAAGGAGGGTGACTTGGTAAAGGAGCTCAAATTTACATCAAAAGAGTGTAGTGGAAACCTAAAAACATGGTGTGGAAGTCTCCCAAACATGAAAAGTGTCAATGTATAGCCTCTAAGTGTGGAAAGTCCTCATGAAAAGGGTGAGAAAAGCCTCAAAAGGTGGATGGATCCTCAAATAATTCTCATAAACCCTCAAAATATTTCTTTGAGGCATGAACATGTCCATATCTCATGTCAATACACCTCCATGAAGCATGGAAGCGACCCTCCAAGTTAAAAAAAAATGGGTCTTAAAACTCCCAATGGATAAAGTGGCATCCAAATTATGGGTGGGTTCAACCCTCAAATCAAGTGTAGAATAGCTCAAAATATGACCAAATATGAGAGTGCTCAAGGATCCTCAATATGACATGTGTAGAGGTGACCCATGCAAGTGAAAATATCCCATATGTGCCTCAAAGGACATTATTGATGCCTTGGGATACATGTACTGCCTCAAGAACTATGAAATCTCTCAAGAAGCATGAAATTGATGGAGCATCTATAGAATCATCTCCAATAGTAGAATGACAAAGTGTGAAAAATACATATTATGGGGGTCCATGCTTAGGAACAAGATAAGTGTGCTATACATAGGTAATAACAACCTTTACAACATGAGAAACACTTTTACATTACATACAAAGAAGTAAGAGAGACTAGAATATTCCTTAGATCATGTGTCCTAGTAGATCCACCTCAAGATGCTCAATACCTACCTAGATCATAAATGAACAACATGATGGTGAGTTACTAACACTAGGGGGCAGTCAACAAGATCCATAAGAGAAACACATATATTGAAATGGGGACTAAAAGGATGGGCCATGACCAACCACAAGGGGTTTATAGATACCACATGATCCCCTCACTAATACATAGACATATAAACATGGCCCAATATAATACATGAGTAAAAATATAACTGCACTTTTGGTTCATCGCGATATAATGATACATGATCTGCTCAAATGATGGATCATATCTAATGAAAAAATATAGGGTGCACTGAAGTGAATCTGACGTGTAACAGGGCCTACAACATCCTTAAGGGGGATTGAGCCTCCTCTAGAGGAAATAGATTCTCAGTGGGAATGTACCTCCACCCATATTGATGATCCTATCACTACACGAATGGGGAATTCCCTTCATACACCTATCCTTTATCATTTGTCACTCAATATTTAGTCCTGTATATTTAACATCGTGTGGCTAACCTCGTGTACCTTGCACAACACATATTACCAAGGAAACATATGACATCATCATAATATATATATATATATATATATATATATATATTGCATAATAACATCATGGGTGTTATAGCCTCCTTGCTATAGTTAATCTCCAAGCATTGAGCCTCAATATAATTTTGCATTCCTGATCTGAAAATAGAAGGCTGACTTGTTATGCTATGCAAGCACCCTCTACTTCATTAAAAATAAACTTTACAGGACCTTACTTCATGTGTTAAAATATGCAAGATAAAATTATGTGTTAAGTTCATGCTTCTTCCTTTAAATGTTCATCTGTGAGAAATTGTTCTTTTAAATGGTTAAATATGTGCTTTAAATGAAATCACAGCAACATAACTTGCAGCAAATAAACCATCAAACTCAGAACAATCACAACATGATAAAGGAGTTCACCCCCCTCCGGGCTACATCTCCTTGAGCCTCCATAATGGACTTGGCTCTCTGGGATTAATTTGTCAAAAGTTCTTTTACAATATGCTGCTCAACTCCAATGGAAAAAAAAACTGTACCTTTGAGATCAGAACACATAAAAACCCCAAAAATGACTAATAGAACTCTGAAAACGGATCATGGCTCATCCGGTCATAACCTCTTCTACATGTGGCCATAAGCTTCACTGAGATTCTCTTTGGAAAATACACCTGTAAAAGTCCTCCAAAGCCTCTGAAACCTGTCCCAATGTGTTCAGAGCATAACAATTAGCCAAAAATGATTATTCATTCACAAAAAACAAACATAGGCTCACCAAAACATGACCTCCATCAATGAGGGCTTCAAGCTCCCTGAAGCTTGCCGAAAATTCAATGGTAAAAAACCTACATAATAAGTCTTCAAATGGCCTTGATAATAGTGCCAATGGATTCAGGACATCCAAAAACCCCTAGCTGGGATTTTACGGCACCTCAATCAGCCAAAATATGAAGAAGATAGGCCTCCTGCCATTTTCCTCCTTCAAGCTTGTTGTCTCTGGTTCGCCAAAATGCACCCTTCCTGATTGAATCTGGCTCACATGCAATATAAAGCGTGAAAACCCAACACCAGGTGCAACCATGCCAATGGTGCAAACCGTAGAATGGTTAAGGGCACGCCAGTCCCTAACCGCCTAGGCACCTGGGCATATGGCTCATAGACCGCGCGCATGGCAAAAGGTGGTTAATATGGTTACAACGGTGTAAATCCCCCCGTGCTCCATACATGGTCACATGGAAAACCATATAACTGTGGCATACAACATAAAACAAACTCCTTCATATTAACACCCGTGCGCAATATAACAATAGGTCACATTACAATGAATAGGACCACGGGTCGGGGCTTGTTATAACCCTAAAATGCACCATACAGGTTTACCCGGCATCAGGCCAACTCATGCCTCTTCCTAGCCAAAGCCATGCTGAACAAATCCTCAAAAAACCTTCTAAAACAAGCAACCCGCGCCCTAACTTCTCACTGGGCGCGGGTAACCGTTTGCTGTCCTTTTACTGCACGCGGGCATCCGCGGGCTAGCCCAAAACAGCCCGCGGGTACCTAACAAAGCAAAAAATCAGGAAAGTTTCCGCCGGGACACGAGGCTTTTTGTCAGTTAACTGGAACTCCAAGCCATGCATGGC
>ML786145.1:229367-254790 GCA_009831015.1 Picea engelmannii
TTCTTCCATTTTTACATATAAATTTATCATGCTTAACATAATCAAAAGCAACTGAATGATAAGCAGAATTATACCTTGAACATTCACCTTTATCACCTCTTTGAGGAGGTGAATCTGAAGAGTTACAAGCTCTCCTTTGAAGATCATCAACAATGTTCTTGTCCTAATCACTATCACAACTCTTTCGTTTCATACATTCGCATTCATCTTCAACACAAGCCTTGCATGTTGGAGGGATTGAACTTTCAACAAAAATTCTTGAACTTTCACCTTTAAAGCCTTCTTGAGGAAGTGAACTCGAAACAAAATTTGTACTTGGAACTTTTTCCCTTATCTCCTCGACTTTGGAATTTGCTTCATCTTGTCGTTCATATCCAAGACCACAATACCTGGGTCTTTCTTCAACAACAAAAGGCTCAATAATGCCTTGTGCATGCTTGCCCAAACCTTTACCTTCATAGCCCATTTTTAACAATAACTTGGACCCTATTCCTGTTGTGTGCTTTTCAAAAACACCAAAACATTCATCCTGTGAGGAATTAGAAGATAAACTAACATTGCATACCTTATGTTCATGCATGTACTTGGTAAGGGTTTCCTTTGCCTCATGGAGTTGAATCTCCATCTCATGCAACCTTGCAAGAAGCTGGTCTTTCTCTTCCTTCATGGCCTTCAACTGCTCTTCAAGGGCAATGTTCACATTTCTGTCTTCACACATCTCTTTCATCAAATCTCTCATAGTTAGAATCTCTTATTTGTCAAAGAATTTAGATAATGAAAATGTATGAGAACTATCAATGCTTGAAGCTTCCTCCATCCTTGGAAGATATCCAACTTCAACACAAAACTTGCACAATACCAATAGCTAAATCTCAAGCTATCAATGGCAAACACATGAGAAAAACAAACTATGCTCTGATACCACCTGATCTGAAAATATAAGGCTGACTTGTTATGCTATGCAAGCACCCTCTACTTCATTAAAAATAAACTTTACAGGACCTTGCTTCATGTGTTAAAATATGCAAGATAAAATTATGTGTTAAGTTCATGCTTCTTCCTTTAAATGTTCATCTGTGAGAAATTGTTCTTTTAAATGGTTAAATATGTGCTTTAAATGAAATCACAACAACATAACTTGCAGCAAATAAACAATCAAACTTAGAACAATCACAACATGATAAAGGAGTTCACCCCCCTCCGGGCTACATATCCTTGAGCCTCCATAATGGACTTGGCTCTCTGGGATTAATTTGTCAAAAGTTGTTTTACAAGATGATTCTCAACTCCAATGGAAAAACAAACTGTACCATTGAGATCAGAACACATAAAAACCCCAAAAATGACTAATAGAACTCTGAAAACGAATCATGGCTCATCCGGGCATAACCTCTTCTACATGTGGCCATAAGCTTCACTGAGATTCTCTTTGGAAAAAACACCTATAAAAGTCCTCCAAAGCCTCCAAAACCTGTCCCAATGTGTTCAAAGCATAACAATTAGCCAAAAATGATTATTCATTCACAGAAAACAAACATAGGCTCACCAAAACATGACCTCCATCAATGAGGGCTTCAAGCTCCCTGACGCTTGCCGAAACTTCAATGGTGAAAAAACTGAATAAGAAGTCTTTAAATGTCCTTGATAACAGTGCCAATGGATTCAGGACATCTAAAAACCCCTAGCTGGGATTTTACGACACCTCAATCGGCCAAAAGATGAAGAAGATAGGCCTCCTGCCATTTTCCTCCTTCAAGCTTGTTGTCTCTGGTTCGCCAAAATGCACCCTTCCTGATTGAACCTGGCTCACATGCAATATAAAGCATGAAAACCTAGTACCGGGCGCAATCGTGACAATGGTGCAAACCATAGAATGGTTAAGGGAGCGCCGACCCCTAACCGCCTAGGCACCTGGGCATATGGCTCATAGGACCGTGCGCATGGAAAAAGGTGGTTAATATGATTACAACGGTGTAACTCCCCCCGTGCTCCATACATGGTCACATGGAAAACCATATAACCATGGCATACAACATAAACCGAACTCCGTCGTATTAACACCCGCATGCAATATAACAATAGGTCACATTACAATGAATAGGACCACGGGTCAGGGCTAAGCCCCAGCCTGAACCTCCGCCAAACAAAACAAATTGCAACTTTAAATACTTTTAAACCCACATATATAATAAGAAACAACTCATGGTATATTGGTCGGGACAGTTATGCGAAGGCGCTATATGGTGGGAGGTCCGGGGTCGAACCCCACGGACTCGAAAATGTTTTGACAAACAAAACCAAAATTGGGGTGCCACGTGGTAGCCTGCGATTGGGCCACGTGGCATCCAATCATTGCTCAAAAAACTGCCACATGTCAACATCTGATTCGAAAACTGCCAACCAACAATTTCTTTCCATGTCATCACCTAACACGTCATTGTACGGTCTATACGGCCCTGCCACGTCAGCCTGTACGGACTGTCCAGTCAGCATCAAAATTTTTCCCTGTTTGACTCAACGAACAGATCACTATATCTCTCGCTCCCGACGTCCGTTTGAGACGAAACGAGTTGTGTTGGATTCATGATGACGAGGGCTACACACCCATTCGTTTTGAAGCAATTCCGAGAACGTTGTTTTTTGAGCTAAAATTTGACCCTTGGTCCAGATTTTGATCAATTCCCCACTAGAGTGTGTAGTTGTCAACACTAAGTAAATCAACTGTAATAGATTGATTATTCTTGAGAGTAATCATAATGAAACAATTTCATTACATAATATATATCAAACACAACTAAATCACCATGCATGATTAACACAATAATTTAAAATAACATTCTATAACATTATAATCATGTATATAAGGTTGTGACTACAATTCATAGTAAAAAAAAATGGAAGGTGTGGTCACCAATATCACAAATATGTCCATATGTCAATATATACAAATTTTATTTTGTTGAACCTGCATCTATAGTGGTTGACATGAATTGCAGTAAAATCATAAACTAATCCCGGATAGGAGGGGATTCAAAATGTCGAGGCACTACAAAATTTAATGATGGATATCATAATTTGATCATAATATTTCCATTCAAGTGATTTTATGGTACATTGTGTAGGACATTGTTGAATTCAAACAAGGTCAAGGATTATGTCAATTGGTTACCAACTTGAATTAGCACCCAACCTACCCATGATGCATGATGTCATCTACATTTAGTCTTGAAATGTTCCATTCTAGTTATGTATATTGATGTAACCTATGATCTAATACTTGAGAGGAGGTAGAGGCTATGCAATATTTTAGTTTACATGACTTTGATTGTGGAATAAAGTTTCCTAAAGGGTGGGCATGTGTAGTGCTCCACATTTTGGACTCTTACTTAATTCATAATTAGAACATATTTTTATTTTTGGCTTGTGTGAATTACCCATTGATTTGGGGTTGATAGAAATTATTTGCATATATTATCTAAACCCTTTCATGATAAGTGTTTTGGACATATGTTGTGATGAGATATCACGATTTTTCATGCATGCACACAAAGACACACATATAGTTTATATACAATTTGTATGCAATTTAATATTATCAATGTTAAGTTATCTAATTTCAAATTATTCATTCTTAATCACAAATGCACATTTGAACAATCCTATGAGAGGATGTTAATTATGTTGTATATGACACATTGGGATGTTATGGTGATCTGGTTGATTCTTTATGTCATCTACTAAACCATATATGATTATGTGTATTTGATACTAGTGGGGATGTTTGTTATGAAAGTCCATATATAATTATATATGTGATTATCTAACTTGTAAATTGTTGACTTTGAGGGAGTTTGATGGTGGTAACATTGTATTCACTTTTGGTAACTAGTACACTATCAAATTTACATTATGTTGGATATGATGCTCTTATGATTTCTTAGTGAGTTTTGTCATGCATAAGTCATGAATAAACTTTCCCAAGCATTTATTCCTATGAATTTAGCTTTATGTGTGAGTAAGAAGGGACATTCCAATCTGAGACTTCAAGGATGATTTGAGTGGCTAAATTTCTCTCATGGACTAATTTTCCAAGGTTTTCCCCCAAAAAAGATTCGCTATTCTAAAAATGATTCACCCAAATTCTATAAGATAAAATTATTTTACCTTAAAAATCGCCAAAATTTAATACATACTATGTAAAATCCTTAGCAATTTGAATATTTTTGCAAAAATATCACCAAACATTTATAGTTGGCATATAAAGGATTAATAAGATTTGTCAAGGTTTCTACATTTTAAAATAAATTTCCATCCTTAAAATCATCCCTGATCTGAGTAGAAATGAAATTTTCAAGAGGGGCAGAGGTAATTTCCCATTGTCCTCTAAATCAATCTTAGGATCTCATGATTAGGTGAATAGGTCCATTTCCCCTAGAAGGATGTGGTCAATTGCCAATATGTTTGTCATAGGACATGATGATGTAAGAACCCTCCCCCACTTTTAGCTCTATTTGACATAGGATTTGTGCTAAGAGAGCATAGTTATATGTAGTTGCAAAGTATATGCCTATTTTAGGTGAGTTATTTATTCACTCAATCAAGAGCCTAGTTATGTACCCTATAAGTATTGGGTGTGTGATGAGGCAATGGGTAAGGTTATAAATAGTCACAGGTGATCGATTATGAATATAAATTGAGTTCTATTTTATTAATATATATAGTGTTCTTATGTATAATGTTTTTTATATATTTATAATGGAGTGTTTATATATGCATATATAATAATCGTGATTAATATAAGTGACTAAATATTGTGTAGGATAAAAGTGAATCTATGATAAATGGTTAAATGCATTGTCTTAATTGTGAATCAAATTAATGATAGATATGCTATTTGTTATTATGAGTCAAATTAATTGTATTTAGAGGGATATTATAATAGTTTGGTGTGCTAGCTCAAGTGATTTAGTTCTTTAAGATTGACATAGAACATCTTAGGGTTAATTCCCTGAGTTGGTTTCCTTTGTTGCATTCCTCACTCAATGTCCTTGTTGGACCATACACCATAATCAACATCTATGCTAAAATATTTTCACTAGGTACCATCTACACACACACACACACAAAACACTTAGATATATATATATATATATTCAAAGAAAAACTTTCCAAAGAAACCCTTGGGTACTTCCCCACATTCTAGAGATGGTATCCAATGAAAAGCACATTGGTGTTGATTACATTTACTAACTCAATAGGGACATCAAGTGAGGCATATGTTACCTCTCAAAACTACAGTCAAAGATATTCAAGTCCCTAAACAAAGTGAAACCCTAGGGGAACTTAGGAAGGTTTCCCATTGTCACCACAACCACTCTTCCTCTCACTTTAATCCAAATATCCTCCAAAACAAGGGGGGGAACCCTATAAAAATTGTTTATGGTATTCCTAGAATTAATGGGATGGTGAATTTTAGTACCTATCCAATGGGTAATGGAGTCAATATCAACAATCAAGAGGGTTCTAACTTGAATGGAAGGAGGCATAGTTAGGACATTATAAACATGCTCTAACCAACCACTTGGATTCACTTCAATATGTAGAAAATCAAATGAGGACACTTTCAAACATGCTCCTCACAAGCAATACAAAATCAACCAAGTAATAATGTGCAACCATAAATAATTAAAGGACAACCATATATGAAATCATAACATAATTAGACAAGAGTAGGAAGATTTCTCTATAGAATGAAAAACCAACAATACATCTTTCTTTAAGTGATATTTCACCAAAACACCAAGAGGGACTTAAATGTACCACACTTAAACTTCACCCCTAGTTATTTCAACCTTGAAAATAGAGTGAAAAACCCTAACCAAGTGAATGCAGTAGTGAAAATCCTTCAATAAAATCAATTATTACAACAATACAAAGGGAAGGTTTCACCTCAACTCTAGCACCATCTTGTTGGAGTAAAATTACCCTTTTACAAACATTATTTTAGTATTTTTGTACCATCAATTCCCGTCCATCAAATCAACCCAAGAAAAATATGAAGAACCTCACATTGAAATTCCCCTTAATTGCTTCCTCCCAAAATATATTCAAATAATCTTGGAGGGGATCTCCCACAACTCCAACCATGCCTTAACAAATAAATATTTCCTCTATTTATATATTTCTCCATCTGAAATTAGGGCTTCATCCATCTAAGGTTTTAAGGAGTGAAAATAATCTTTTAATCCATGGAATTCTTTCTCCTACCTTGGACGCACCTCCCTAGGGATTGTAAATTATAACCTTGTACAATATCTACTGCAAAAAGATATTCAGAAAAGAACAGAAAAGATACAATGGAAAATACAAACATTACACAGAGATTTTTCCCCTAGAAACCCAAACCGGGAAAACCAACATATTCTATATTCATTCATTGTGTTACAATGTTTACAATACAAAATACATATAGGATCCAACGGCATCCAAAACCCTAACCCAATGACCTGGATTAGTCCAAAACCCTAATTCCTTAACCGGAAATAGAAAACCATCGGTAAAGAAACCATGTGCCGAAAAACCACCTAAATATAATGCGGTCTCGAAAATGCGGTCCTATACATTTCACTTAATTAACTGCGTCACTAACTTAATGACTTAGAAAATTTAACATAGTGATGCAACTATTTTAAATCATTGGTGCATACAGGAACAATAAATCACCGGTGCGTCAATGTTCAAAATCACAACCATACTTTATAATAAAAATTACATGCATCAAATAAAGCACACCAGTGACGTTGAACATTATGCACGATGTGCCTCACTTCCATCAGGTGCACCGCATTAGAGTAAATACAAAGAAAGTAACCAAACTGGTTTTCATTGTTACAGTGCATCCCATCCTTCCAAACTCTCAAGCAAGAATTGATCATATTCCTTCCAAAGATTCCTTGTTTCCAGTGTTGTACACCGACTTGGATAGCTCCATTGGTATATTCCACACATTTCCAAAATTTGGAACTTACCACAAATTTTAATTTCCTCTCAATAGTGAAGCCATTCCTCCTTGAGACATAAGAGGCCAGTCAAATTGTTTATTACCTTCCTATTTTCATTTTCATCCAATCAAAATTTGAATTTAACTAAAAATTTGTCATTTTTTCAATTTGTTTTTTTGAATTTTGGGTGGTGCACCTGAACGCTTCATCTCTCTCCGAAGTGGTGCATACTGTGTTAAATTCTTAGTGAGCACCACCACCGGTGCATCTCATATATATGTACACATCGGTGCCATTCAAGAAAGAGCATTGTAATACATTATGAAAAAAAGTGATGTGTTCTTCATAACTCCTTGCAACTGATGCACAATTAGCTTTGACCTGCACTGGTACATTTCACTTAATTAACAACACTATTATGTTAACAATTTATAAAATTTAGTGTAGTGGTGCAACCATTTTAACCAAATTCATTGATATTTTTTATAGAATCACATTGGGACATATATTTCCTGACTTGGCATAGCAGGGCGTTTCATTGGACACCTCGTTCCTGATGCTCTATCCTATACAATGCACCATGGAACAAAACATTGGTGCTCCACTACCATGGTGGAAATAATGCATTAATAATAACACATCACACTACCTCAACTACGATAATGAAATTTAATCTAGTGGTGCCCATCATTCCAAAAAATGCACTGGGGTGAATATTTAATAGTCAATTAGAGCGATGTAACTTATTTGATGCACCACTGCAATATATTGTGGTGCACCGGTGTGTAAATTATAAACGTACGCACTGTGACATGTTTTGAAAAATAAACATTGTGGTTCATATTTTGTAAGGCCACGTTTGTAGTGTGTTAGTAATACAATGCACCACTAGACATCATGTTAGTGCTTTGGTAAAACCGATGCACCTATGCTTTTAGTTTAACAAAGGGCGCCATGGATTTTTCCCACCATAAATTTTAGCATTGCGGTGTGTCTTTGTTAATGAAATGAACCGGTGTGGTTAAAAGAACTAAACCGACACGGTTAAAAGCACTGAGCCAACACAAAGAATCCTATGGGATGCATTTCACAACTAATTTGTGGTGCAAAAAGAAACATGGTACTGGTGCATATTAGTAATATAAACACATGACAATGTTGTTTGTATGATAGATCGCACCGTCATAAGGGGATATGGTCTATTTTCAGTGCACCAATTGATTTTAAAGATTTTTTTTAAATACACGTCATTTATATATGTATTTTATTTATAATTTGAATTTATTTTATCTATATATATGTTCCTAACAATATTTGTATGTGAATCATAGATGATGATGAAGAGAGGAGGAGGAGGAGGTATAGGTCGAGACACACACATTTTTGCATGAGTGGGAGGCCAGGGAGAGAGATTTGTTCCCTCACTTTATTTCATAGCTGAAACAAAAACATTTGATGGATGTTGGCCTCTTGAGTTTTATCAAGAGGGTACATCCCTTAGGAGGAACTCTTTTTTGTTACAACAATTGATTCGTCATTGGGATCATGGGAGATAGGGGTTCAAGATCGGTCCCAATCTATCGTATCATCCCACAGAGGAGGATTCCTATTTTATCATTGGGTTGTCTAGGAGGGGGGATTATTTTCCCCATTTCCCTACAACCTTGTGTTGCAAGAGAGACCCAACTAGCATTTGTGTAGAGATATGATGGTCTGTATGTTCATTCCTCTTTGGAGTTTCAAGTTCGTGGTGGTCAACAATGGATAACTTCGTTTGAGAGAGAGGATGTTAGGTGCCTATGTCTTATGCTCTCGACACTCTCACAATATATCTATGATGGGAAACACATTAGTTTCTCTATGTTGTATTATGTAGATATTTTATTGCAGGATCCCCAATTGATTAGGTGGTCAAATGTTTTTTTGAGACAATTTTTTCGTGCAATAGATCACGATTTCATTGTTTCTTCTGAGACGATATTATTCCTATTTGCATCAAAGTTATATACACTATTTTGTGAGAGGGATCATGCCACTCGACCAATAGTAACCCACTTTCTTGCTAGGCATATGTTTGATGCACATGTGTGCATGTGGGGGTAGTTAATTCCCAAGAGGGGCTAGTACGCATTTCCCATTTCTCCAATCGGTAGAGAGGTATATTATTTATTGGATAGTGAAGACAATACTATCCTTGATATTGCAGAGTACCCGTATGCGGGGATGGATTGGAGAGGATTTCCAAACATTTGATTTATAACAGAGGAGCCACCAGATGAGAGAGATAATATTAATTTTATGGTTTGATCAATCGATTTGCATATTTTAATGTCTTATTTAATGCACATGTAATTTATTGTAAAATTTAGTTTCAATTATCTTATTATTATCATCTATTGTTTTGTAGATATTGGAACATATATTGGGGATGAGCCTCTCGAACATAAGGATGAGGTGATGGATGAGGCAGAGGACCAAGATCCATTACAGAGACCCCACATTCCATGCAGGATGGATCAGAGACTCTAGATAGAGGTGGCAGATAAGCTATGTCATGTCATGACTAATCATAGAGTGGTACCCACACCAATTAGAGACATATTACGTGTTTATGATCTCTCTATTATATGGAGGATTTTTCCTCGTGACATGACAGTGTTGATGAATCATATTGTTGATGTCGTCAACCTCATTGAGACGTTGAGGGGTGTTTCTCATGATCCCACTACATCTATCTCATCAGCGGAGCCATCCACATTCTCTACTCCACCACATGGTCCTCCTCCTCATTATTCCCGTCCACATATGTATGAACCTACATCCATGTTCGACCCTCCTCCTCCTCCTCCTGCTTCCCCTCCACATGTATATGAACCTACATCCATGCTCGATCCTCCTCCCCTTCCTCATCCTCTTGCTTCTCCTCCACATGGATCACCATATTCTATTGATCCTCCTCCTCCTCCACTTGTTTCACCATCCATTGATCCTTGTATTTCTTTATCCACATGTGTCATCGTCCACTGATCTCCCTCCTCCTCTTCCTCCACATGTGTCACAATATTTTGATTCTTTGGACACTATGTTCACATCGGGTACTATTTCACATATTCATGATATTGATAGAGAGACATTTGATATTTCACTTTTGTCAACATTTGTTTATGAGATAGTTTCTCTTGATAGAAGATCTACCTCTGGTAGCAGAGATACTGATGCACCTAGATTTGGTGGTGGACCTAACTAGTAGTGGTATCGATTGACATGTATATTGATTTTTTTATATTTGACTCACAAATGATTTTAGGGGCTAAATTTCACAAATGGGATGATTTTCCATGTTTTTTCCCAAAAAATGATTCACCAATTTCCATTTTTTCTAAAAACGTTTCGCCCAAATTCCTTATAATAAAATTATTTTACCTTAAAAATTGCCAAAATTTTATAGAAACTGTATAAAATCCTTACAAATTTGAATATTTTTAAAAAACTATCGCCAAACATTTTAAATTTTTCATATTAAGGACTAGTAAGATTAGCCCATATTTCTACATTTTAATATAAATTCTCATCCTTAAAATTATCCTTGATTTGACTTGACAACCCGGGTCAGCCCAGAAACATCCAACGAGATGTATGTTTGAAATCTATATTTATATGTATATCGTTCATGTATATTATGTTTTTCATATAATTGCGTGGTTGTTGTTGTTGTTGTTTGATTTATAAAATGTATTATAAGTATTCTAATCATGGACATTGTTAATGATTTCTCCATTTTTAAGTGAAATTTGATATGTATCTGTTATTTAAATTTACAGTTGTCGTATAATGTTTAACTTTACTTTTATGAAAGCATTTAATTTGTATTGTGATTGCAAAAAGTTATAACTATTAATTCCATATAATGTTTAATTGTTCTTCAAGGCAAATTGTTTGTTGTCCAACAAGATACAATATGTTTGATTAAACGTGCTTAGAAACAAAAATACTTAAATATGATGAGCGAAATGATTTTGATTTGAATATTTATGTCTTTTTCATATATTATAATAAAAACATTATCACATAATTATTCACTAATAATAATGATGATGATGTAATAATAATGCTATTTTTTTAAATTCTTATTATTCAAATATTACAAGAGAAAGTTATAATATAATTGTTTACCAAAATCACAATTATTATATTTTATTAATATTTAATTTTTCCAAAGATTTTATTAATTTATATTATTCAACTATTATAATATATGAAATTTATTCAATTAAATTTAAAATACTAAATATAGAGAATAATAATACATTTTTATCTATATACTTTCGATGAAATGGTCTCATAATTGTTTACTCTAATACAAAATTTATGAATCTTTTATTAAAAAATAATATCACCCAACATTTTATAATTAGTATTTTAAGAATTAGTAAAATATACAAAGGTTTCTATACATTTAGATAAGTATCGATCATTAAAATTATCCATAATTCTGACTAGGCTCTAGAAAATGACTCTTTTAGAATTTCCATGTCCTTCCTATATTGACACTTATTTAAAGGAGAATGTAAAAAGAATGATTAATATAAGTTTATATGATGATAAAACTAAATGATGGAGTGGATTATCTGAAGGCCATGATAGTTGCAGTAATTGAGGTGGGGAATGCCATCAAAGTTGGTAATGCCAACACCACAAGTGTGATTCCAGAACTCATAGATGTTATAAAAAGTTATTTTGTTTGAATTGTCCTTAGCAGTTCCATCAAAGTAAGTATATATTTATGTGAATTTACATTTTTTCAAACAATAAAAATTTTAAGGTTTGAATATTTTTTAATATCTTCATTTTTTGTTAAAGAAAATATAATTTAAAATAAATATTTACTATTGAAACCCACCAAATTTGTGATATCTCAATTTAATATATTTTCAATATGGTGGTTGTAAATGGTTGTTAACTTTTCATAACGAGCATAATTATAAAATGTAGAAAAAAATAATAATTATCCATTATATAGACCCTTAATAAAACAACACATTCACAATATAAATGTCCAAGAAAATCATTTACAAATTATTCTTCATTTCCACCACCCTCAATATCTTCCTTGCTTGGCATTGTAACATTATTGTTCTCAAAAACATGTTTATATCTTAGATCATGTCTTAGTACTAACCACCGTAAAAAACACTTGGTTGCAATGTTTTGGGAAAACATAAGGCTTGTTACTTTCCACCCACAAAATTTTTAGAGTTACTACATATTAGCCCACTATCATGATATTCCTTCACATTTCTCTAGTTGAAGGTATCCCACCACTTGCAACAAAAAATAACACATTGAAATGATGAGAATTCCACTTGCATGATCTCTTTTATCTTTCCAATGTAACCTAACTTACCCTCTATTAGGTTTTGATCACAGTGGATAACACGAATAGATTGGTCGAACTTGACCTCCACTCCACCATCTCGTGTGATGTGTTCATCATCAACACAATCAGTGAAAAAATGATGTCCATATGCCCACATAGATGGGAACAAATGCACCTGTAAAAATGTGAACAAAGGACAATGTCATATGTCTAACACTTGAAGCATTGATAAAAACATAATACATGTTAAAATTAAAATGTGCAATATTATAAATAGAATGTGGTACTTAGAGAGGTTGTTATAGAGATGTTGCACCCGATCCCTATGTCTAGTGCATCTAGATCTTCTCAAGTGGGTTACGACCAAACACTACATATTCTTCTTGTATATGGTAGGCCACCCAACAGTTGGGAAATATTTTGTTATATTTTATTTTAAATGATCAAAATAAGGAATGCTTCTACCATTCAACCATTTGAATTATTTCTTGTCACTATCCCATTTCCTTCTTTTATATTCATACAATGCAACCCATGGTCACATTTCCTTTGCATTGTAAAGAACAAATTTATTGATGGCATTCATTTCTAAATTCACTGATGTATATAAAAATTCAAACCGAATAGCATGAGATCAAATATATATTATCAAATTAAATAATGAATTTATTGATGGAATCAATTTCTAAATTTGTTGATGTAGTAAATACTTAAAAAAAAAATAGCATGGGATGAAATATATTTGTAACACCCTGTTTCCCTGAGTTTGTAATTATAACTATGTTAGCCAAGGAACTATGGAAAAATCAAAGGTGTGAATGTTTGATTTAATGGACCTATGTATAAAAGGTCAATGAATGTAAATTATGTTATTTTAATAGAAAATGGATATGTGTTGCATGACTCCTGGAAAGGGGATGTGCTAATAAGAGACCACAAATGCTATGAAAAGGTGGTGGAGGGGACTAGGAATGGTTGCATTAACCTCCACTAAACCAGTACTTTACTGGATTTAATTGCTCAGGATCAGAACAACCCTCTGACCTAGGAATGAATTACAGTCAGGTTGGTAGGTGGGAATACCTGCTCAAGAGTTAATGAGGGGATGGGGAAGACCGCCCATATGTAAGGCTTCTAGACCTTACCACAGACCGGGAATTCCAGCCACACGAAAACTTGCTGAAGAAGGAAATAACGGAAGTGTGGTGGGAAGAGGAAGGCCTGCGAAGAGTGTAGAGATGAGAGCCTAAGATCTTGGGTCCAAGGAAGAACTGAGAAAAAAAATGGGAGTGAGTCATGATCCAAGAAAATACAGACTGAGCCCGGAGAAGGAGAGTAACCTTCGTCCCTATCTATTTCTGTATTGGGAGAAGGAGAGTAACCTTCATCCCTAACTTTTGTTGAGATGGAAGAAAGAGATTGAATATCAAAGCATCATGGTCTAATATTGGGGGTGGCCAGTGGTAAATCCATTAGGAGTGACTGAGCCTATGGTTGGGTGGAAACGAGAACCCCTTTCAACAATCACATCACGCCTTATATTTTTGATAAGTGTTTTCATGCTGTGTGATTTGAATTGGAAATAATGAATGCATGCAGGTATTTATGTGTCTATAAATGATTTCTCTATTGAAATTATCAAGTTATGAGTATGCATTTTTCCCCTTGAGAGCTTATGCTTCTTCTTTATTTTTTTATATGCGCCAGTTTAATTCCTCGAAGGCGTTTCCCCAGGGAATTACGACACAGTTCTAGAGTCAGAGAAAACCTCTTGGTACCACTACCATTTCGGTAACCTCACAAGTTTACCTTACCTAGAGCTTAAATTTCTACGAGTTAGGGAGGAGTTCCCTTCATACCATTAGTCTAAGATACTTTGAACTCACACCTAATTCCTTAACTAAAAACCCGACTAAGAGTAGAGTTAATAGCCCAAGAGTCATCTGAAGTTCCATGTGACCTGGGTCTAGGAACCCTGTGCTAAATGAATTAGCTCATGAAATCTTTGGAACCTCATGAGCTCAAAGGTCTAAGATGTCAAATTCCACGATAGTCAAGTTACCCGAACTATCAGAGTAACAAGAACTGTATATGACTTAAGAATCTGACAGCGAAGATGGATTCGAGTCATCTAACTGGAGGAAAATCCACCCCAGTTTTCAGATAGACTCCAATACCCACTAGAGTTAACAAATCAAACACCATCTGCTCAATTAAATCTATGGTTGGGAATCATTGCGGAGCACAGAGGTGAAATTAGTAGACACTCTAGTTTGTGCCCTGCAATTCACCAACGTCGTTAATCGTCGAGCTGGAAGATCAACGACTCTGGTTAGACTAGAGTCGGGCGAGCACTTTCTAGATTGTGGAGGTTGGACCCCGAAATCACTGTGAACCGTCGATCTGTGAACGAATATCGATGGTGGGAAAAAATGTGGAGCGTGAAGGTGAAATAAGCAGATGCACTAGTTTGCAACCCGCAATTCACCAACGTCATTGATCTCATCGGGATGGAATATCAACAACTGAGGTTAGACTAGAGTCGTGCGAGAACTTTCTAGATTGTGGAGGTTGGACCCTCCAATCATCGTGAACCATCGATCTGTGAACAAAGATCGATGGTAGGGAATCATTGCAGAGTGTGAAGGTGAAATTAGTGGACGTGCTAGTTTTCGTCCCACAATTCACCAACGTTGTTGATCTCGTCAGGCTAGAAGATCAATGAATCCATTTACACTGAGTTGGGAGAGTAATTTTCATATTTTGGAGGTTGATCTCTTTGATAAAGAGTGTACACATTGGGGCCCCACAATCACTGTGAAATGTCGATTGGCGAGCACATCGATATTGGCTGGATCATGACTGTTATACCTAGAAAGGTTGTTGGGTGGATAGTCATGAGTTCCTTTGGAAATCCATAGAGTAATGGAGGCCTTCTGTATCACCAATCTGAGATAAAGGACACGTGTCGGAAGATCATCGATTTTAGGTGAAATCACTCCGGGAGAAAAGGGGGATATGTTGAACAAGAACTCTCAAGGGCCGGAGAGTTAGAGTTCATCTAATTCATACATCAACTGAGGACAGGTGTCAGTAGATATTCCATTTCGAGAGGTAGATACATCAGAGGAGAAAGGAAATGGAGTATTTGAAACTCGCGAAGCCCAAATAGCCAAAGTGATTTGTAGTCATTGATTCATGGGAGACACGCATTGATAGACTGTTAACTTCGGGTGAAATCACTTTGGGAGAAAGCGAGTGTGGAGAGGTATAAACTCTCAAATGTTGAAGTCTTGAAGTAAACAAAGACCATTGATCTGGAAGGATGTGTGGTGCACGATCCTTGACTCCGGAATAAAACTCTCTTGGAGAAAAAGGCTACAGAAACGCTTGAAGCTCTAGAATGCCGAAGTTCCAGAGTGAATCAGGACCATTGAATTCCCCGAGGAAATGTGACGTCGGATGGTGCACTTTAGAGGATTAATACTCCAAAGGTTTTGAAAGGAGGTGCTTCGAATTCCGTCGAAGCCCAGAGGCCCAAAGTCATTGAGGTTTGTTGATATTGAGGGAGAGTAGGGACTGTTGATCCCTTCACACCAGTTCAGAACTTTTCCATTTCGGAGTTAAGAGGAATTGGCGTGTGATGAATCAAAAACTCCCAAAGCCCAGAGTTTCTAAGTGTTGGAGTAGACGTCTATGGCCTTGGTGTTCATTCATAACCCATGGTCATATGCGATGGTCACCAAAGAAGGAGGGGCTATGCCTTGATTTAGAAAATAGAGACTAAGGATAGAGGATTTGATTAGTTAAGGAGAACAAAATTTTTATACCCCACCATGGGTGTTTTACAAATTGGTATCAGAGCATGGTTACAACACTTGGCCTTATTGGGCTCATGGACGAGTCACTTAAAAACCATATTTAGAATACTTTTAAGAGTGACACACTATGTGTTCATTTAAATAAATCTAAACTGTGTATTGTCCATAAAATAATAGACGTATTGTCCATAAACTAATAGACTGTTGGCTAACAAGTGTTTTTTCAACACTCAAGAAATTAGTAAATCATGGGAAAACTTCAAGTCTAAAGGATGGTGACGTTTTATGAAGTGGAAAATGGCTCCCACAATAGAGACAAAGAATGTGACAAAAGGAGGGTGGTGGAAACCCCTCTGGATATGGATGAAACTATAAGGAGCCTCAGGGTCGAATTACAGAGTTGCAAGGACGACAACGAGAGATTGATAAAGGGGAAATAAAAACAAACACAAATTAATGCAGTCTTGCTAGAGATCTTATCCAAAATACAGAGGTAGTTGAAACATGAACCCAAAGCCATTCATGTGGACCGACGACATGTGAAGAGAAGTCAAAGTCCACCGGAGATCCAAAAACATGGCCCCATAAGTGACCACACTACGATAAGTACCTCGAAGAAGGTCCAACCTAGAGCCAGGCGACACTCATCGGGAGAGTCTTTTGGAAATGAATTTGGTAACTCCAAGGGATCTTCTAGTAGCAAAAATAACTCACATTCTCAAGGGAAAGGAAAGAAGTGAAAGCATTCCAAAAGTCGTGATCCTGAATAGTTCAAGAATTCCAAACCACCCTCTTTCAATGGAGATATTAAGAAAGGAGAAGAGGTTGAAGCTTGGCTGCTTGGTCTAAAGAAGTACTTTAGAGTCCATGACTACTCTGAAAACTTGAAGGGTTGAATAACCATCTTCAAACTGAATGGAAATGCTTCCATTTGGTGGAAATACCTTAGGAATGTAAAAGGATTCCATGAGAAGGACTTGTCATGGAAACAATTCGATAAATAATTTATGAAGCAGTATCTGTCAGAGAAATACATGGATGGGAATACTAAGGAGTTCAATGAAATTAGGCTGGGGAAACTCACCATAGATGAATATGTCAATAAATTCCTTGAACTACTGAGGTATGTACCCTACATAAAGGATGAAAAGGTAAAAATGTAGTGATTTATTAGTTGGTTACCTCAGACCTACCAGGACAGGATTGAGTTTGAAAAACCAAATACCTTAGAAGAAACTATCTGAAAAGAGAGGTATTGTTATGAACAGTTCGGGAGTAAGACAAGAACTCACGAGGACTGGAAGAAGAAGAGTAGTTCGAGATTCAAGAAGAAGTTGTTTAAATCCTTAAGATTTAAGTACTATGGGAAAGGTTCTAGGATGAACCATCCTACTAGAAGTGTGTATCAACAAAATTTCCTCTCATAGAGTGGAAATAAACCTTTTGAGGCAGTCCTAGGAAAGACTGATAACCCAAACAAAGAAGCCTTTAAATTTTGGGGTTGTGGAGAGTATCATCGGCTGAGGGATTGTCCACACAGGAAACAAAATATTTTGAGAGTGTACAATATCCAAGAAGCTACCACTGTCAATTATGTGGATAGGAACATGAAATGAATTTATGAAGCCTTGGAAAATAATCAAACCGACCACCAAGCTTCAGTGGTGGAGATGGAAGGTATGATCGCCAACCATCTAGTTTCTATTTTAATTGACCTTGGTTCTAATTTGAGTTATGCGTCCCCTCAGATTGTTGGTAAGTGTAAACTGCAACCAATTAGACATGTTAATCCATGGTTGGTACAACTAGCCACTGGGACCAAAAGAAAAGTAGTAGAGGTCATTCCATCTTGCCAATTCACCATGGTTGGATTACCCACCTGAGCAACCCTTAACATACTCCCCCTAGGATCTTATGACTTGTTGATTGGTATGGATTGGTTGGATGCTTATAAAACTAAGTTGGATTGTTACCATAAAAATTTAGAATGTGTAAATGAATAAGGGAGAAAGATAACCCTCCAAGGGATTCAGAAGCATGTCTCAGTGAAACAAATATCAACACTTCAAATGAAAAAGTATTGCGGAAAGGGGTGTCCTTTATATGCAATATAGGTGTTGGAATCTATCGAGGATGACAAATCGAAACTAGAGGACCACACCATTTTAAGATAATAAAAAAACATGTTTCCATAAGAGGTACTAGGTCTACCTCCGATAAGGGACATTGACGTCTTGATAGAACTTGCACCAGGAGCAGTGCCAACATCTAGAACGCCCTATAGGATGAGTAAACCAGAGCTAGTTGAGCTCAAGCTACAGTTAAAGGAGATGATGGAAAAAGGCTACATTTGACCGGTGTATCTCCATGGGGAGCACCCGTCTTGTTTGTGAAAAATAAATATGAGACACTCCAACTGTGCATAGATTATAGGCAACTCAATAAGACAACCATAAAGAACAAGTACCCCTTACCAAGAATCGACGACTTGTTCGACCAATTGGGAGGTTATTCCATTTTCTAAAAGATTGAATTAAGCTTTGGATACCATCAATTCTGAATTAAGGATGAATACATCCACAAAACAACCTTCAGGATGAGGTATGGTCACCATGAATTTGTGGTGGTGCCATTTGGGTTAACCAATGCCCCTGCCAATTTTATGTGCTTGATGAATAATGTACTCAACAAATTTCTGGACAATTTGTATTGGTTTTCATTTATGATATCATAATCTACTCCAAGAACAGAGAGGAGGAATAAGGGCATCTTAGACTCATACTTCAAGTACTAAGAGAGCATCAACTCTATGCTAAGTTTAGCAAGTGTGAATGTTTCCAGAAGCAAGTCCATTACTTAGGTCATGTTATTTCTAAAGAAGGGGTGGTAGTAGACCCTGACAAGATCAAATCTATTATGGAATGGCCTACCCCAAAGGATGTATCTGATATCATATCCTTCATGGGATTAACATGATACTATATAAGGTTCATAAAAGGGTTTTCCAAGATTGGTTGTCAAATCACTGCCCTTTAGAAAAAGGGGGTTAAATTCACTTGGACATCAAAATGTGAAGAAAGATTTCAGGAACTGAAATACCTCCTGACCCATGCACCCATGCTAAAGATTTAAGACCCTGATAATGATTTCCTCATGTGTACATATGCCTTCAAGGAAGGACTTGGAGGATTCCTTATGGAAGAGGGACATGTAATTTTCTACGCGTCCAGGAAATTGAATGAGCATGAAATTAACTATGTGACCCATGACCTAGAGTTGGCTGCCATAATACATGCTTTAAAAGTGTGGAGGCATTAAATACTGGGTAGGATATTTGTGCTTATGATAGACCATTGTGGGTTGAGGCACCTGTTTGATCAACCAAAAATCAATGCTAGGCAAGCTAGGTGGATGGATCTCCTTAGTGAGTTTGATTTTGAAATAAAACACATCAAAGGAAAGGAAAATAGAGTGGTCGATACCCTTAGTATAAGTATAAAAAAGATTCACCTGGAAGCGGTAAGCACCTATGAAATAGATGTCAGGGAAAGAGTCAGGAATTCACAAGAAACAGATGCATTCTTCAAGACCATAACCTCATACCTAAGGAAAGAGCCCACAGGGATAAAGTATGAAGGCTACCAGATGCTCGATGAAGATTTGTTGACCTACATAAACAAATTGTGTATTCCAAACTGTGATGACTTGAAGAGTTTCATAATGGATGAACTACCTAAGAGACCATATACTAGTCACCGAGGATATCAAAAAATGATCACAGCCACTAGGAAACAATTCTATTGGCATGGATTGAAGAAATATATAGCTTACTATCTAGCTAAGTTCCTAGAATGCCAACAAGTTAAGGAAGAACATTGATACCCAAAAGATTTTTTACAACTCCTACCCATTCCATAATGGAAATGGGAAACCATATCCATGGATTTCATCACCGGATTACCAAAATCGACCAAGAAAAATGATGCCATCATGGTCGTGGTGGAAAAATTGAGTAAGTCTGCTCACTTTGTTCCTGTCAAGTCAACTTGCAAGGTGGAATATATTTCCAACATATTCATGAAAGAGATATTCAGATTGTAAGGCATGCCTAGGGAAATTTTATCTTATAGATACACCAAATTTACTTCAATATTTTGGAAATCCTTAATGGTTGGTTTTGAGACTAAATTTTTGTTCAACATAGCCTATCACCCTCAAACTGATGGACAGACAGAAAGAGTAAACCATATATTAGAATACATGCTAAGGATGCATGTAATACATCAACCTAAGAAGTGGGAAGACTACCTACCATTGGTAGATTTTTCCTACAACAACTGTTATCGAGAATCTTTGAAGATGAGCCCTTTTGAAGCCCTCTACGGTAAACAATGCAAAATTCCAATCAACTGGAGTAATCTAGTGGACAAAATTACCATCGGACCCGACATGCTGAAATAAATGGAAAAACAAGTGATTCAGATAAAGAAAAATATGAAGATTTCTCAAGATAGACAAAAAAGTTATGCCGATAGAAAGAGAAGTTCCAGAGAGTTCAAGACATGAGACCATATCTATCTCAGAGTTACACCCGGGAAGAGTTCCCTGAGAACGAGATCTTGTGCCAAGATGGCACCTTGGTATTATGGAACCTTTAAGGTCTTAGATAGAGTGGGACATGTATCCTATAGGATAGCACTCCCTCCCACAGTAAAGGCACATAATGTTTTTCATGTTTCATTATTGAAGAAATATGTACATGATTCTAATCATATAATTGACTAGTTTGTGATCCAGGTGGAGTCAGAGGGAGAATTCCTGCCAGAACCCCAATTCATACTAGAAAAGAAGGAAACCTCACTTAGGAACTGAACCATTGTGCAGGTCAAGGTGCAATGGAAACACTTTGTCCCAGATGAGGCTACGCAGGAAATGGAGGGTTCCATGAGATAGAAATATCCGATTTTGTTTACTCCTGTATATACATACCATGCTGACAAATAGAACATTGAGGATGATGTTCCTTTAAGGGGGAGAGAATTGTAACACCCTGTTTCCCCCAGTTTGTAATTATAACTATATTGGAAAAGGAACTATGGAAAACTCAAAGGTGTGAATGTTTGATTTAATGGACCTTTGTATAAAAGGTCGACGAATGTAAATTTTGTTATTTTAATAGAAAATAGATATGTGTTGCATGACTGATGGAAAGGGGATGTGCTAAGAAGAGACCACGAATGATGTGAAAAGGTGGTGGAGGGGACCAGGAATATTTTCACTAACCTCCAACGAACCAGTACTTTGTTGGATTTAATTGCAATATACCAGATATAAAAAGTATGCAGAACAAAAATGAAATGCTAGAAATGGCAGAATAACAGTAATATAACCAGCATAATCTCCACAATAACACAGAAATGATATAAGAACAACAACATAAATAACACTTTGATTCAAAAAGCAATGTTCACATGCCTCTTCGAGGGGGAAACATCCATTTGAGCAACGCTCCATTACAATAATATTCAAGCTAGGGTTTTCATACCCTCAACCCTTATTTATACTAAATATGTCTATCAAGAGAAGCATCTAGAGGAAGATCCTTCTAGAAGCGGAAGCTTCTATTAGGTCTTCTTACATCCGCTTTATTCTGTTTTATTAAAAGGCCTTATTAATATTGACCTTTATTACATCCGAATATATTGATCTACCTATGTGCGGGTTAGGACCCTAACATGTCCGCCCCTTTAAAAACAGCCTTGTCCTCAAGGCTTGAGATGTAGAAACTGCTGCAGAATGGTAGTTGGTTCCCAAGTGGCATCTACTGGAGTCATATCTTTCCACTGGACTAGAATTTCCTTGATGGTTCTCTGACGTAGGTGACGCTCATGCTGGTCCAAAACTACTTTTGGCTATAGCCAAATGGATCCTTTTTCAGCTAACTCTGGAAGGTTGGTTTGAATTTTGCACCTAGTTCCAATCACCTTCTTTAAGCATGAAACATGAAAAATGGGATGTAGCTTTGACTGACTGGGCAGAGCTAACTAATAGGTGACTTTCCCCACACGCTTGAGAACTGTATAAGGACCATAAAATTTGGGTTCTAGCTTCTGACAATGCTCGACCTTGAGGGAAGTTTTCTTGTATGGTTGCATTCACAAAAACACCTGATCCCCTTCTGCAAATTGACGTTCAGAGCGACCTTGATCTGCTTGTTGCTTCATGCGATTCTGTTCCATGACCAGGTTCTCTTTAAGGGTACGAATAATATCCTCTCGAACTGTAAGTGTTTGGTCAACCGCTTGGACCTTCGAGGTACCCGGTAAGTATGAGAGAACTGAAGGTGGCTTCTATCCATATACCACTTCAAAAGGAGTCATGTGTGTAGCTATATGGTAGGAAGTGTTGTACCTGTTAGGACCACACAATGTACCTTTTTGCCTATACTTTTTACCACTATTATACTCTTGATCACCTATATTTAGACTCATACTATCACTTTATCTGATCATCCCAAAGGTATACAACATCCCTTCTCATTACTATACGTTTAATTTGTTTTGCATAATATTTTACATCACTCTTGTACTTGACCATTGATTAGAAATACATAAGTGTTCAAAACTGCAGATTAGCATTGGAGGCCTATGGCTGAAACACATAACTGTCCAAGGTCCCTGTTGCTGAAACACAGAACTGATGCTAAAACACGGAGCTGCCTTGTAGTATGAGGTCGCAGATGCTAAAACACAGAGCTGTTATACAGTCCGAGGTCACAAATGCTGAAACACGGAGCTACCTTATAGTCCGAGGTCACAGATGCTGAAACACGGAGTTGTTACATAGTCCAGAGTTGCAGATGCTGAAACACAGAGGAAACCGCCAGGACCGACGATGTTGAGACACAAAGGAAGCCGTTATAGTCAGTGATCAACAAGATATAACCATCGCTCCTACACAAGAATGCCGACATAGTCAGAGCACAATTCATGTGGCTGAAACAGCCCGCGAATTGCGATGCTGAAACACCATCAGCAACAACGGGAAGAAGCTGTTACACCAGTTGTAACAACATTACCTCATTCAGCTCCTGTAATAGCATTCTATTGTGTGAGACTAGGACATCATGTGCTGGTTTAGAAAGTAGATCCGACTAAGGATAGGACTCAGATATGCATTGTAATTACTGTATCGAAGGGATTTCCTCTTTAAATCAGAGGAAATCATCATTCGAGGATCCAAGTTTTATGTATTGAAGCAACTTCAGAGAAGCGGGACGTATTCTATTTTTTCCAATTTGTAATGTGATATTTCGACAGATGAATATAAGACTGCTTTGAGTATCCTTCTCTATCTTTTTCGTTTCAGGGGAATCTTGTGAGAAGGGAGGGCCCACCTTCTTCACAAGATTCACCCATTAGTTAGAAGTGTGTTAGTACAATTTCTGTTTATGCTTTGATTTAACTGTCGTTTGCTGAAACACTATTTTTAACGGATTCCGCTTTGCTGAAACACTACTGACTCTGTCTTATTTTATTGAATGAAATTTGTAATTCTTTTTATCAGCAATCTTGTGTGATGATTTTATGAGGCTAGCCAGAGACTGGGTTAAAGGTTCCTGCTCAGACAGGAAGGAATCAGAATATCCTACCCTCTGTAGATTTCATTTACTTCTGCAAGTGTGCTAGCCAGAGATTTGGTTAAAGGTTCCTGCGCAGACAGGAAGGAATCAAAACACCTTGTCTTCTATAGATTTTATTTACTTATGCAAGTGTGCTAGCCAAAGATTGGGTTAAGGGTTCCTGCTCAGACAGGAAGGAATCAAAACACCTTGTCTTCTGTAGATTTCATTTACTTCTGCAAGTGTGCTAGCCAGATATTGGGTTAAGGGTTCCTTCTCAGACAAGAAGGAATCAAAACACCTTGTCTTCTGTAGATTTCATTTACTTCTTCAAGTGTGCTAGCCAAAGATTTGGTTAAAGGTTCCTGCTCAGACAGGAAGGAATCAAAACACCTTGTTCCATGTAGACTTCCATTATTTCTGCAAGTGTGCTAGCCAGAAACTGGGTTAAGGATCCCTGCTCAGAAAGGAAGGGATCAGACTACCCTGTTCTCTATAAACCTCAACTTCACAAGTGTGCTAAAACAGAAATAAGGCTTAAGGCTCCTGCTTAGAAAGGAAGAAACTAGGTGGCTTTGTTCTCTGTTAGATAGAGTTAATTATCTTCTGCTTACTGTTTTCATGAAAGAGTGTTAGTACTGAAGTCTCTGTTGAGAGTAAGGGTCCTATTCTTTGATTGTAGAATAGTTTTTCTCTCCCATTGCAATTTTTATTTTAATGTAATCCAGGATTCTTAGATTAATCTTTAAAGATTTGCAATAGGGAAGTTACTTTCCTGTGATTTAATTCAGAACTTCGGTTCATTCAAGAAAGTGTGATTAGTATAAGTTTCTTTACTACAACACTGAGTTGCTTTTGGAATTGAGCATATATAGTGCGTGGTTATCTTTGAAATAAAAGACTTCCCTGGGTTGATAATTTATGTATCACTTGATTGTTTGAATCAATTAAGCAATTATAGTGACCAACATTTTGGTGCCGTTGCCGGGGAAGATAGCTATAGATTTCAAAAGAACTTGTGATTTCTTTTCTTTAGATAAAAAGAATGCATGAAAGACCCCAAAGACACTAACCCTACAGGTGGCAAGGGAAAAGGAAAAGGAGGAAGAAAGACTTTCATTGATGAGATTGCATGAAAGTCTGAATCTGTTGCTCAACAACCAAACCTTCAAAAACAGAATTCCCAGCCTTCATTTCGAGCAATTTTTGGAACAGGGAAAGAATTTTGGAGTCCGGAGACAGTCCAGAAGCCAGTAGGAGACATTGAGGACAGAGCAAGTGCAGCAGGAGAGCAGACAGAGGGAAACATGGATGAATACAATGAAGAATTGCATCATGAAGAACAGGCAGGTACTGAAGGTGAGGTAAAAGATTAAAACTCTTTCTCTACACTAGGATTCCCTATTGGCGATCTCCCCAGAGGGACAGCCCCCATGAAAAACATTCCACTCTCAGCATTGCCCAATTTTCATGGGTTATCTTCAGAGGATCCTGATGAATTTCTGTTTGAGTTTGATATATTATGTAGAAGTTATGATTACATTTCTAATGCTCAGAAACTGAAGTTATTTCCAGCAACACTAAAAGGGAATGCACTAAGATG
>ML786145.1:259684-280702 GCA_009831015.1 Picea engelmannii
TTCAAAGCCACCCTTCAGAAATATCATATTCAACAGAGAATGACTACAACATACCACCCCCAAGCCAATGGACAGGTGGAAAGCACAAACAAAGTAATAGAAGCCATTCTCACAAAAATAGTGAAGGAAAGTAGAAAGGATTGCTCCCATAGGCTCCTTGAAGCACTATGGGCCTACAGAACTACCTGTAGAAACACTACATGATTTTCTCCCTATGAATTAGTCTATGGAAAGAGTGTTTTCTTTCCTGTGGAATTTGAGATAAAAACCTTAAGAACTGCTTTAGCTGCCAACCTTGATCTAACCAATGCACAGACAGCCAGGCTACAACAACTCAATGAACTAGAGGAAAAAATACTAGACGCCATTCAACAAAAAACCATAATTCAGCAGCAGAGATCAAAATGGCATGACAAAAACATAAAAAACAAGCAGTTCCAAAAAGGTAATTGGGCCCTATTGTATGATTCCCGGTTCAAAGAATTTCAAGGAAAACTGCGTACAAGATGGCTTGGACCTTACGAAGTAGACACAGTTTTCCCCAATGGAACAGTAAGGCTCCTCACAATCGATGACTCCAGAACCCCGTTACTTGTAAATGGTCATCGGCTCCGTCTGTACCAACAACCTATTTCTAAAGAAGATTTTAAGGCCACATGCATGGCAGACGCCCATTTTCTCTTCCTCGAGGGGGTTTCTACCCCTAATAGAAATTAATTCTTTTAAGATTGATTTTCTTTAGTGTTAGATTAGATTAGATTTTGTTTTCTAATAATCCCTGTCAAGAAATACCATGCTACAGCCGTTTTTGCAGATTCCCGATCGAAGCACAGCCACCAGAAGAGGACGATTCCACTTCAGAGAGACGAGCTTTCACGATGTTGAAACACCATTGTTCAGCACTGTTAACTTTCACGATGCTGAAACATCGTTGTTCAACACTGTTGACCTTCATGTTGCTGAAACACCACTGGTCAGCCCTCTTGACTTGCTTCTGAGGCCGAACCACCACCGTTCCACACTTTTAACTTTTCTCTGTTGCCGAAACACCACTATTAGCAATCCGTCCTTTTATTCATTACTGAAACACCAAACTCACACCTTTTTCCTCATCACGGTTTGACACCCTTTTTGCCACTCCTTCATCATCCTTCATCGACAAAACAACTCTGTCCAACAATTGTTTCGCCTTTCCCCTTCTGATGTTGAAACACTATTGCTCAACATTGTTGATTTTTTTTTTTCCCCGATCCTGAAACACCACTGTTCAGCACTTTTTCTTCCCACTCCCAGAACACTACAATCCACCATTTCCTCACCATCCTTCATTGACGAAACAACTCTGTCCAACAATTGTTTCGCCTTTTCTTTTTCCGTTGCTGAAACACCATTGTCAGCAACCCTTCATCATTTTTTTTTTCACGATGCTGAAACACCACTGTTCAGCACGTTTGACTTTTTTTTCACGATGCTGAAACACCACTGTTCAACATGTTCGACTTCTCCCCGATGCTGAAACACCAATGTTCAGCACTTTCGACTTTGTCCGATGCTGAAACACCACTGTTCAACACTTTTGACTTTCTTCCCGATGCTGAAACACCACTATTCAACACTTTCTCTGATGCTGCAACACCACCCTCCTCAAATAAAGTAGCTGAAACACAACCAACTACCCATCCAGTGGCTGAAACACAAGAACCAGCCACTGATATTGAAATTGAATTACAGGAATCTGAGACTCCGAATGTTGCAACACCACTCTCCTCAAGCAAAGTAGTTGAAAAACCAGCTACCCATTTAGTGGCTGAAACACAAGAACCAGCCACTGACACTGACATTGACATTGTGATTCAAGAATCAGAGGTCGAGGGTGCTAAAACACTACTCTCCTTACACCTAGAGGCTGAAACACAAGCATCAGTTGCCATTCCTGTAGCTGCTCCACAAGAACCATCTCATGAGGCTATGACTGCCACACAAGAACCAGTCACCTCTCAATCCAAACAAACAATGGCTGATGTCTTGGAAGAAAACAACTTTTTAAAGTCTCAATTGGAAGCATATCAACAAGAATTAGCCAGGGCAAGGGAAGAATATGAAAAATAACTAGAGTCATACACCTTAGCTCGAACCGCAACCTCGTCCGAGAAAACTACAGATAACTTGTGTAAAGATTACATGTGTTGTCAATGTGGAGATATTTACTATCAAGCAGGCTATAAGATAATTCAAGTGCCAGTGCCAAGAGAAGCCCCCATTCCTTCACCTTTTGTAGCCAAGGCAGAACCTGCTGCAACACAAGAACCAACAGGCCCTTCCAAGCTAAAAACTGAACCTGCTGCAACACAAGAACCAGCAAGCCCTAGCAAGCTCAAGACTGAACCTGCTGCAACACAAGAACCAGCAGGCCCTCTCAAGCTTAAGACTGAGCCCTGCATTGCAACAAAATAAGCCCCTACCCTTGTCAACAAGGCTGTACAGACAGTGCCCATGGAGGAATTTACACCTCCCAACCAGATCAATCTCTCCACTTCCAGGGAACAATCTACTCAAACCCTACCACATCCCACTACTTCCAACGCTGAAACACAGACTCAGCTATGGGATGAACACGCAGAAATACAAAAATGGAAGAAAGAATATGCTGAAACACAAGCCAAAAACCTGCAAATGCACAAACAAATCTGGATAAATCACACTTTCTCAAATTGGGAAGTATTAGAACAGATACGTCAGGAAGCTCGTGAGCTTAAGAAGAAAAACAAAGAATTGAAAGGAAGATTGGTCCTGGTATTTGATTTGATACAGAAGCTACTGGCCACAAGGAAGCCATCTTGCAACTACTCCTTATTCCTGATGGAGAGACTCACATGGTTTCAGATCAAGTCCATTATAGAAGGTAAACCCCATGAAGTCATTCAATCAACAGATTTTATCAAAACTTTTGTAGCTGCCTCTACTAGGGATCAGCACCTCCTCTGTGAGGCATACTTCCATAATGAGGCTATTCTAGAAAACAAGTTGCTAAACATAAATCCTCTTGTTGGGGACGTTCAACTTCGAGCATTTACTTCCTTTCTCCTCAATCAAATCATTTGGCAAGGTGACTTTTCGGCTGCCAAGCACAATGAAGATAATCGCCTCCTCTGAATTAGACCAGAACCACAGAGGGCAGCTACCTTCATCTCACAATATTATGAGTTCTTAAAACAACCAGGGGTGACTGAACATGTTCAACAGCTACAATTAGAAGTGCTCCAGGATTGTGAACGCATCATCAGATCCATAGAGATTCCTGCCCTCCAAGCCAATAACCTGTTTTGGCAGCAATCCACGGAGAAGAGACAACAGCACAATCCTTTTGGTTCTGCCAACTTAGAAGTAGCAATTTCCAGCAATTATATCCAGTGTATTAGACATTGTGTTGAAAATTGGATAGGGTACCGATTTTATTTTCCCATTCTCTAGTTGCCAATAGAAAGGTATCAAGTCAGTTACAAGCTACCTAAGAAGGCAGAAGCAGCAGCATGGTAAAGATTGTAGCAGGTGCAAGGGTTCAGAACCCCGACAGACAGTACCTCCCAGAGTTACAGCTTGAGTAACTTACATGATCAGAGTCGGTATCCAGACTCTGATTCAGAGTGAGTTGCCTGAGGAAATGCAACACCTTGAGTTGGGGGGGATATTAGGACCACACAATGTACCTTTTTGCCTATACTTTTTGCCACTATTATACTCTTGATCACCTATATTTAGACTCATACTATCACTTTATCTGATCATCCCAAAGGTATACAACGTCCCTTCTCATTACTATACGTTTAATCTGTTTTGCATAATATTTTACATCACTCTCGTACTTGACCATTGATTAGAAATGCATAAGTGTTCAAAACTGCAGATTAGCATTGGAAGCCTATGGCTAAAACACAGAACTGTCCAAGGTCTCTGTTGCTGAAACACATAACTGATGCTGAAACACGGAGCTGCCTTGTAGTCCGAGGTCGCAGATGCTGAAACACAGAGCTGCTATATAGTCCGAGGTCACAGATGATGAAACACGGATCTACCTTATAGTCTGAGGTCGCAGATGCTGAAACACAGAGCTGTTACATAGTCCAGAATTGCAGATGCTGAAACACAGAGGAAACCGCCAGGACCGACGATGCTGAAACACAAAGGAAGCCGTTACAGTCAGCGGTCAACAAGCTATAACCGTCGCTCCTACACAAGAATGCCGACATAGTCAGAGCGCAATTCACGTGGCTGAAATAGCCCACAAATTGCGATGCTGAAACACCATCAGCAACAACGGGAAGAAGTTGTTACACCAGTTGTAACAACAATACCTCATTTAGCTCCTGTAATAGCATTCTGTTGCGTGAGACTAGGACATCCTGTGCTAGTTTAGAAAGTAGATCCGACTAAGGATAGGACTCAGATATGCATTTTAATTATTGTATCGAAGGGATTTCCTCTTTAAATCAGAGGAAATCATCATTCGAGGATCCAAGTTTTATGTATTGAAGCAACTTCAGAGAAGCGGGACGTATTCTATTTTTTCCAATTTGTAATGTGATATTTCGACAGATGAATATAAGACTGCTTTGAGTATCCTTCTCTAGATTTTTTGTTTCAGGGGAATCTTGTGAGAAGGGAGGGCCCACCTTCTTCACAAGATTCACCCATTAGTTAGAAGTGTGTTAGTACAATTTATGTTTATGCTTTGATTTAACTGTCGTTTGCTGAAACATTGTTTTTAATGGATTATGCTTTGCTGAAACACTATTGACTCTGTCTTAGTTTATTGAATGAAATTTTTAATTCTTTTTATCAGCAATCTTGTGTGATGATTTTATGAGGCTAGCCAGAGACTGGGTTAAAGGTTCCTTCTCAGACAGGAAGGAATCAGAATATCCTACCCTCTGTAGATTTCATTTACTTCTGCAAGTGTGCTAGCCAGAGATTTGGTTAAAGGTTCCTATGCAGAAAGGAAGGAATCAAAACACCTTTTCTTCTATAGATTTCATTTACTTCTGCAAGTGTGCTAGCCAGAGATTGGGTTAAGGGTTCCTGCTCAGACAGGAAGGAATCAAAACACCTTGTCTTCTGTAGATTTCATTTACTTCTGCAAGTGTGCTAGCCAGAAATTGGGTTAAGGGTTCCTGCTCAGACATGAAGGAATCAAAACACCTTGTCTTATGTAGATTTCATTTACTTATGCAAGTGTGCTAGCCAGAGATTTGGTTAAAGGTTCCTGCTCAGACAGGAAGGAATCAAAACACCTTGTTCTCTGTAGACTTCCATTATTTCTGCAAGTGTGCTAGCCAGAAACTGGGTTAAGGATCCCTGCTCAGAAAGGAATGGATCAGACTACCCTATTCTCTGTAAACCTAAACTTCACAAGTGTGCTAAAACAGAAATAAGGCTTAAGGCTCCTGCTTAGAAAGGAAGGAACTAGGTGGCTTTGTTCTCTGTTAGATAGAGTTAATTATCTTCTGCTTACTGTTTTCATGAAAGAGTGTTAGTACTGAAGTCTCTGTTGAGAGTAAGGGTCCTGTTCTCTGATTGAAGAATAGTTGTTCTTTCCCATTGCAAGTGTTATTTTAATGTAATCCAGGATTCTTAGATTAATCTTTAAAGATTTGCAATAGGGAAGTTAATTTCCTGTGATTTAATTCAGATTTTCAGTTCATTCAAGCAAGTGTGATTAGTATAAGTTTCTTTACTACAACACTGAGTTGCTTTTGGAATTGAGCATATATAGTGTGTGGTTAGCTTTGAAATAAAATACTTCCCTAGGTTGATAATTTATGTATCACTTGATTGTTTGAATCAATTAAGCAATTATAGTGACCAACAATACCACCATTCAACTAGGAGTAACCATTGAACCCACTGATGTTGCTTCTCAGAGGAAAATCACCTCAGATATGTTTCCAAACACTTGTTGAAAACTTTTGTTTGACCATCAGTCTAGGGATGATAAGCTGTGCTGAGATGCAATTGGGTGCCCTGTAGCTTAAACAGTTCTTGACAAAAATTGCTTGTGAAAGTTGGGTCACGATCAGAAACAATAGAGTGCGGAATGCCATGAATCTTGAAGACTTGGTCCATGAAATTTTGAGCTACCATGGATGCAATAAATGGGTGTTGAAGAGTGCAGAAATGAGCATACTTGGAAAGGCAATCCACAACCACCATTATGATTGATTTATTCCCCAATTTGGGTAAGCCGGTAATAAATTCCATAGAGATATCCTTCCAAATAGCAGGTGGAATCGGAAGCGGTTGTAGTGTGCCCAGAGATTTGATTGTTTATCCCTTGTTGCGTTGACACACCTCACATTTAGTGAAAAAATTACGAATGTCCTGTTTCATACCATCGCAGAAAAAGGAACGTTTGAACCTGTCATAGGTTTTGGTGAACCCTAAGTGCCCCGCTGTGGGTGTAGCATGAAGCTCAGAAAGTACCATGGATTTAATCTTTGATTGTTTACTTAAATAGAGACGACCTTTGTATAGAAGCTCATCCTGGAGATAAGAGTACCCTGGGGGAGCCAGAGCATTGGTCTGCAATTGCTAGATCATATATGAAATTTTGGGATCTTGTAGCCATTCCTGGCGCATATCTTGGAGCCAATTGGGTACAATGAAGGAAAGAAAAAAAAGGGATCCTTCTTCTTCATATTTTCGGGACAGTGCATCTGCCACTACATTATCTTTTCCCTTCTTGTAAATGATTTCATAATCATATCCAAACAGCTTAGTCACCCATTTTTGTTGCTCCGAGGAGTAAATTCGTTGTTCCAGAAAGTACTTGAGGCTTTGATGTTCATTCTTAATTTGAAAGCGTTGCCCCAAGACATAAGGATGCCACAGATCAATGGCATGCAGAATAGCCAACATTTCCTTTTCATAAATGGGTTTTCCCATATTCCTTTTAGACATTTGCCTGCTGGTGAAGGCCAAAGTTCGACCCTCTTTCATAAGGACAGCGCCGATTCCTTTCCCTGATGCATCACATTCCAACACAAAGGTCTTTGTGAAATCAGGAAGGGCCAGAATCAGAGTGGTGCACATGGCCATCTTCAAGGTTTGAAAATCTTGAGAAATGACTGGAGTCCAAGTGAAAGAGTTATTTTTTAGGAGAGCAGTGAGAAGTGTTGCAATCTTTCCGTAGTTCTTAAAAAACTTGCGATAATACCCTATGAAGCCCAGAAATCAATGTAATCTTTTGAGAGTCTTTGGGTGTGGTGAGTCTTGCATAGCTTCAATCTTTTTTGGATCCACCCTGACGCCATCCTTTCCAACTAGATGACCCAAGTATTCTACTTCTAAGGCACCAAAAGCACATTTAGACCATTTCAGGAAAAGTTGGTGCTGAGAGAGTAGATGGAGAACTTGATCCACATGAGTAAGATGGTCTGTCTAGGTTTTTCTATAGATGAGGATATCATCAAAGAAAACTAAGACAAAATGATGGAGAAAGGGATGGAAGACATGGTTCATGAGGCTTTGGAAGGTGGAGGGGACATTACACAAGCCAAAGGGCATGGAAAAAAACTCATAGTGGCCCTCATGAGTTCGAAAGGTTGTCTTGGGAATGTCTGCCTCTTTCATACATATATGGTGATAGCCCGAGCGAAGATCAATTTTAGTAAAGAATTGGGCGCCACTCAATTCATCCAGGAGGTCATCAATGACAGGAATGGGGAATTTGTCTTTAATGGTCAGTTTGTTGAGGGCACAGAAGTCGGGACACATTCTCCAAGAACCTTCTTTTTTCAGGACCATGACTACAGGAGAAGAGTAAGGGCTCATACTAGGGTGGATAACGCCTGCATTAAGGAGTTCCTGGACCATTTTCTCAATTTCATTTTTTTGTGAAAAGGGGTGGCGATATGGACGAATATTGGGAGGAAGGATTCCAGGTACAAGGGGAATGGAATGATCATGAACATCGCGGGAAGGAGGGAGTCCTTGGGGAGTGGAAAATACCATTTGATGTTTAGAAAGGAGGGCTTGGAGGTCTTGTAGCACCGGGGGTGTCTCTATTGCTTGTATGGCATGGAGTTGGGCAATGACACCATAATGACCTTTCTTGAGCAATTTTTCCATGCGATGGGAACTAATGACCTCAGGTGAACCAACAGTGATGCCTTGCAATTTATATTGGTGGCCTTCCTGGTCGAATTGCATGGTTAATGCCTTAAAATCCATGAGAATGGGACCCAAATTTCTTAGCCAGTCTGCACCCAACACAATGTCACAACCACCCATGTTGATAGAAAACATATGGTATTTTAGGTGGTAGTCACCAATTTGGAGACGCACATTTTCACAGTGCCCTCCACATTTCATGGAACCACCGTTGGCAATCATGATTTGGAAATTGTTGATAGCATGGATGTAGAAATGAGTTTCTTGGGCAATGTGGTGATGAATAAAATTATGGGTGCTTCCACTATCAACCAGAATGATGACCTTCTGATGCTTGATGTAACCAATTAACTTGAGGGTTTTGGGGAGCGGAGAAGCCAGTGAGAGCATTGAGGGAAATGACAGGTTTGACTTCGGGAGGGTCTGAGGGAGGGGTTATGTCAGTGATTTCAGGTGACTCAGACACAAGGGGGGTTTCAACATCCTCTTCCAAAATATCCTCAGAGATGGGCATAAAAAGCTTTTGTTCCTTACACTTATGGCTCGAGAAATATTTTTCATCATAATTATACTAAAGGCCTTTGAGTTGGCATTCAACCATTTCATCCCTAGTCAAATTTTGGATCTTTAATGGGGCGGAGTGAGTAGTGGGAGTTACGGGTTTAGGGCACAGGATCAAGGAGGGTTTTCTATTTTTAGAGGATACAACCTATTGTGCTTCTTTAGCTATTTTAGTAGCCTCCACCCAACTTGAGGGTCGAGCCATGAGTAGATGGGCCCAAATCTCCTCCTTGAGGCCACTGATAAAACCCTCTCAAAAGAAAGCATCAGTCATGCCCTCTGTTCAAAAATCCAGGCGCTCAGAAGTAGCTATGAAGTTTTCTATTATTCCTCATTGTTTCAGCTTTTTCAAACGACCCAAATGGTTGGTGTCCATGTCAAAGCATTCATAAAGCTCAGTCACAAATTGGGTCCAAGCAATATACCCTTGACATGAAGTTTTTCTCCATTGCCACCATTGCCAATGTTCTTGATCTATATGGAGAACACCATAGAGGAGTTTGGCCAAGTCATCTATAATGCCATATAAAGAGAAATAATGTTCCATTTTGGTTACCCGGCCAGTGGGGTCTAAGCCATCAAATTTGGTCACATCCACCCATGGAAGGCATAGGTCACATTGAAAGTGATGGGGCGGAAAGGTATCGGAATAGGAGGAATGTTCACCTTCAGTCTTTGGAGGTGCTTCAGAGAAATGGTCATCTGTAGGGATCTTTAGTTTGGTGCAGAGTGATGCAAAGATAGATTCAATATGGGTGGTCAGTTTTTGTTTGACTTCCTCCATTGACGACTACATGGTTGTATTTATGGTTGCATTGATGGATGAATCAATGGAGGAAATAGTAGCACTGAGTTGTTTCACTTCTTTTTGGGTTTCCAGGAAACCAGATTGCAAGGTGTTGAAGCGAGCTTCCAGGTCTTGGCTATGGGTATGGGCCATGAGGATGGGTGAACTAAAAAGGGGCAGGTAGGTTCAAACATTTTTCTAAAAAATGATATGGATGAATGTGATGAGGGCGAAGAGATGAATCCAATTGAATAGGTCTCAAATAATGGTGAAAAAATTTCCAATTTTTTTTTTTTTTTTTACACCTGCGGAGTTATACTCTGGTCTGGAGAATATTGCACTGATGAAATACAAAAATTCTTAACCAAAAAGAAATGTGCATTTACTTGGCAACCCGAACATAGTTGCACGACAATAGATCTTGTCTGTTTTAATTTGTTTATGTTTCTGTCCCCCAAGGGTTAGGTATTCAAGGGTTCTACAGACAAGGGTTTTCCCTGTGCTATATCTCTCTTATATATGTGCGGGGTCCAACAGTAGTACTTGACCCAATATCTCATGGCACTAACTAAGGAGGATAGACCATACCCTTAGCCATACTACCTGATTACCCAGGTACTAGAGAGTATCTTCTCAAGTGCTATTCTTGGTAACACTATAGCAGTCCGACGACCGATAGGTTTATCTAAAGAGGGCTTCAGGAAATCTAGGCTGATCCATACACAGGTGTTGTTTGATGCACTGCCACTCGAAAGGGTACCAACAGGGGCTACAAGGGTGGCCAACAGATGTGCGCTTAAGAACCACTTGTATTTCCTGTGTGTATGAATCCCTCAACATTGTGTTTATGTGCATAGTGACAGATCTCTATGGCTTAAATACGCCAAAATACATCTCTACCCTGGAAAAAAAAATTCCCACAATTGTTGCCAAGGAAAGTGCTCTGATACCACTTGCAATATACCAGATATAAAATGTATGAAGAACATAAATAAAATGATAGAAATGGCAGAATAACAGTAATATAACCATCATAATCTCCACAATAACACATAAATGATATAAGAACAACAATAGAAAGAGAACTTTGATTCAGAAAGAAATGTTCACAGGCCTCTTCGAGGGGGCAACCTCTAGTTGAGCAACACTCTGTTACAATAATCTTCAAGATAGAGTTTTCATACCCTCGACCCTTATTTATACTAAATATGTCTATCAAGAGAAGCATCTATAAGAAGATCCTTCTAGAAGAGAATGATTCTATTAGGTTTTCTTACATTCACTTTATTCTATTTTATTGAAAGGCCTTATTAATATTGACCTTTATTACATCTGAATATATTGATCTACCTATGTGTGGGTTAGGACCCTAACATTAATTTCTCAGGATCAGAATAAAAATCTGACCCAGGAATGAATTATAGTCAAGTTGGTAGGTGGGAAGACCTCCTATAAAGTTAATGAGGGGATGGGGAAGACCTCCCATTTGTAAGGCTTCCAGACCTGGCCACGGACTGCGAATTTGAGCCACACCAAATCTTGCTGAGGAAGGAAAGAAAGGAAGCATGGTGGGAAGAGGAAGGCCTTATAAGAGTGTAGAGACGAGAGCCTAAGATCTCAGGTCCAAGGAAGGACTGAGAAAAAAAATGGGAGTGAGTTCTGATCCCAAAAAATAGAAACTGAGTTGGGAGAAGGATAGTAACCTTCGTCCCTATCTATTTCTGTATTGAGAGAAGGAGAGTAACCTTCATCCCTAACTTTCATTGAGCTAGAAGAAAGATATTGGGGGTGGCCATTGTTAAATACATTAGGAGTGACTGAACCTATGGTTGGGTGGAAACGATCACCCCTCTCAGCAGTCGCATCATGCCTTATAGTTCTGATAAGTGTTTTCATGCCTTGTGATTTGAATTGGAAATAATGGATTAAGTTATGAGTATGTGTTTTTCCCCTTGATAGATTACACTTCTACTTGATATTCCCATATGTGCCAATTTAATTCCTCAAAGGCGTTTCTCCAGGGAATTACAAAACAGTTCCAGAATCAAAGAAAACCTCTTGGTACTGCTACCGTTTCGATAACCTAACAAGTTTACCTTGCCCAGTTTCAGAGCTTAAAGTTCTGTGAGTTAAGGAGGCATTCCCTTTAGACCAATAGTCTAAGAGACTTTGAACTAGTGCCTAAGTCCTTAACCAAAAACCCGACAAAGAGTAGAGTTAATAGCCCAAGAGTCATCTGAAGGTCCATTTGACCTGGGTCTAGGAACCCTACACTAAAGGAGTTATCTCATGAAGTTTTTAGAACCTCAGGAGCTCAAAGGTATGAGATGTCAAATTCCATGATAGCCAAGTTACTCTAACTACCAGAGTAACAAAAACCGTAGATGACTTAAGAATCTGAAAGTGGAGATGGATGTGAGCCGTCTAATGGGAGGAGAAGCCATCTCGGTCGTCAGATAGACTCCAATACCCAATGGAGTTAATGAATCAAGCACTAGCCACTCGATTAAATCAATGGTTGGGAATCATTGTGGAGAGCGAAGGTGAAATTAGCAGACGCTCTATTTTGTAGCCCACAATTCACCAACATCGTTGATCTTGTCAGGTTGAAAGATCAATGACTCTGGTTAGACTAGAGTTGAGTGAGCACTTTCCAAATTGCAGAGGTTGGACCCTACAATCACTATGAACCGTCTATCTGTGAACATAGATCGATGGTGGGGAATCATTGTGGAGTGCGAAGGTGAAATTAGCAGATGCGCTAGTTTGTGGCCCACAATTCACTAATGTCATTGATCTCATCGGGATGGAAGATAAATGACTTCGGTTAGATTAGAGTCGAGTGAGCACTTTCTATATTGAAGAGGTTGGACCCCGCAATCATCGTGAAATATCGATCTGTGAACAATGATTGATGGTGGGGAATCATTGTAGAGTGCAAAGGTGAAATTAGTGGACGCGCTAGTTTGTGGCTTGCAATTCACCAATGTTGTTGATCTCGTCGGGTTGGAATATTAACGACTATGGTTAGACCAAGTTGGGAGAGTAATTTTAATATTACGGAGCTTGAGCTCTTTGATAAAGAGTGTGCACATTGGGGCCCTGCAATCACTGGGAACCGTTGATTGGAAAGAACATCGGTATTAGCCAGATCATGACCGTCAGACCTAGGAAAAGTTGTTGGGTGGATATTCATGTGTTCCTTTGGAAATCCACAGAGTAATTGAGGCCTTCTGTATCATCAATCTGAGAGAAAGGAAACATGTCAGAAGATTTTCGAATTCGGGTGAAATCACTCTGGGAGAATAGGGTGATATGTTGAACAAAAACTCTCGAGGGACAAAGAGCCAGAGTTCATCTGAGTTGTCCATCAAGTGAGGAAAGGTATCAATAGATATTCCATTTTGGGAGATAGCTACTTCGAAGGAGAAAGGTGTTGGAGTATTAGAAACTTCCAAAGCCCAAATAGTCGAAGTGATTTGTATTCATTGATTCGTGGGAGACATGCGTCGATAGGTCGTTAACTTCAGGTGAAAGAAATTCGAGAGAAAGTGAGTGTGGAGAGGTAGAAACTCTTGAACGTCGAAGTCCCAAAGTAAACGGGGACCGTTGATCTGGAAGGATGTGCAGCACACGATCCTTGACTACGGAAGAAAAAGGCTGTAGAAATGTTTGAAGCTACAGAATTTCGAAGTCCCAGAGTGAATTAGGACCATCGAACTCCTCGATGAAACGTGGCGTTGGATGGTGCACTTAAGAGGATTAGTACTCTGGAGGTTTTTTGAGGAGGTGCTTTGAATTCTACCGAAGCTCGTAGGACAGAAGTCATTGAGGGTCATTTATCTAAAGGGAGACTAGGGATTGTTGATCCCTTCATGCCAGTTTGGAACTTTGCCACTTCAAAGTTCGGAGGAATTGGCGTGTGATGAATCAAAAACTCTCGAAGCCCAGAGTTCTGAAGCATCGGAGTAGGTGCTTGTGGCCTTGGAATTCGGTCATAACGCGTGGTCATATGCAATGGTCACCAAAGAAGGGCATAGGCCCCAATTTAGAAAATAGAAACCATGGATAGAGAGTTTGATTAGTTAAGGAGAACAAATTTTTTACACCCCACCATGGGTGTGTTACAATATTTCATCAATTTAAATGTTAATAATTTCTCTGTACTAAATTGAAAAGATATAACGGACTTACTCTTTATCAAGCACATTTTTTCCGTTCATTTGGAATAACTTCCCTTCCCTTTTGTCCTCATCTTGATGGTTTTCCAAAATGATTTCCCTTGTCATGTCATCAATTTTCTTGATGTACTCATTGGAATAATAAAATGATTGGCATACTATGTACCCCTCTTCCATAGAGCCCTGCGGTTTTGGCCTTTATCAAATAAACTCCTACAATTTTTTCATGTAGTTGAATTAGATGATGGAATTGCAAGTCCATAAAACATGTTCAAACTCACTAATTCAACCTCATAAGTTAGGTGAATTAGATGATGGAATTGCAAGTCCATAAAACTTGTGGGAAGTTCCTTCTCAAACATACAAACAATATTAACTATCTCTCGATGCCACCATGGAATGTTAGCCATATGAATATCCCTTGATGTGATCCAATGTACAAATGAAAATAATTTCAATATGGCATGTCACGGGTCCTGGGGGAAGTCATGTTTCACACAAACACGCATGAAAAAAGGATAGTGACACTACAAAATAGACACCCACATCATTAATTTCCATGAAATTGTGAGTGCATAACATATTTTTACCTACTTTAGTATAGAACAAGAATCATGTATTCAACATACACACCCTTAGAAGGTTAAGATGGTTATGTAATTTCAACCCTGAAAAATTCTCGTCTACAATGAAGCAATGTTGTCGAGTTGACCCATATAATGAAGGTGCATTCAAATACATAGAAAGATCATATTTATTCAAAATACATGGGACATCACCTTCTTTAAAATACCAAGATGGATCAACCTCTCCACTAGTTTCATTTTTTGGCCAATGTCTCTTTTTAGTATTTGAAGCAATAAGATCTCTCTTAATAGCGAGTGTGTCGCTTTTATTCCATGATATCTACCACCATAAAGAAGATGATTCGTTTTTTTAATATATGCCTGGGATCTAGTAAGTGGCCAATCTTAAGATTCTCCCAATATGGAAGCTCATAAATGACAGATTTCCTTTTCATCCCACTAGGAATTTTCTCAATATAGGTATCAAAACATTCAAGATCACTGAACATAGGTTCTCCATTTCAATCAAACAATTCTATCATTTCCTTCTCCTTCTTTGTGTCAAATGCCCTATTTCAATCTACCAGTATCATTATTTCAAGCCTCCAAGTTCTCTCTAGGTTACCATTGAAAGCAGATGCAACTCTTCTATAATGGTGGTATTCTAGGAGGAATACCCTCAAAAAGTTGTACACTATATTTTGTAGGTGGTTGGCCCACCTAGCCTTTATAGAAGGTCCACAAAATTTACATCCATGATACCCTTTTTTTATAAGACTTGTGATTTTATCGTATACATAGCATGTTAGTGTAAAAAATGTAGTTTCACCAAATGAAGTATGCCAAATAAAATTGTAGATATAAACAAATCAATGAACATGCTTATTAGAGAAAACTCCTAGTCCTAGATAATTGTGTGTGGTGTACGCACATATGACACACAACATAAAATACCTCTCCATTGGGATGGGTCTTGATACATAATATACATGTATCCCTTCCCATAATTTCTTAAATTCATCGATCATTGGTTGGAGGTAGACATACATTCTCTTCACTTGTATTCTACCTGGAACTATAAGGGCTGACATAATATGTTCATTCTTCATGGATGATGTAGGAGAATTTTTTCCTCCAAAACAACCTAGTTTGACTAGACTTAGGGGGTCTTTGAATTATTGTATTTTCCTATGTTTTATTGGAATTCTAGAAGAATTGCATAGGATAGGGATTGTTAAGTTTAAGATTGATTAATAGGTAATCAAATCTTCCTTGTTTAAGAAAATATTGAGAGTTTATAATATTTAAAGAGATCTTAGAGTTAGTCTTAGATATCTTGAGGATTTTGTGGATATAGAAGATCCTAATGATTGATAGTTGAGAGATTTTAGGATCTGAGCCAAATTTTGGTGTCAGAATCCTTTCGTTTTAAATATTGTAAGCCTACAAGTAGAGAGGGGGTCTGAGTTAGACAGATGATAGAAAGGATAGAGAGTGTGTAAGAGGCCAAGTGTGGTCTACAAACCAAGTATAGGCCAATTTAATGTATATTAGATAAGAAGGTTGAAGGACTTGTATAAATTCATGTACATATTCATTAATACAATATTCGTATTTTTGGGTCCCTTGTGTCAGTGTTGACTTGGATATCCTTTGAATGTATTAATGTTTTTGTGTGAGTAATCAAAGTACATATCGATGTTGTAGAGGTATGTTGTAGGTTGCAGGTCAGGTTGTGAACACATATTTGTATCAAAGAGGGATAATATGGGTTGTTTTTCATTGCTCATTGTACGATATCAATGATACCAATTGGATAATGGATCAGTTTGAACACGTCATGTGAATTTTTGGTTTAGAGAGATCGATTTTTATCCTATCCATAGAAAATTTGAGGGTTGAATTCCTTTGAATACAAGTAAATAAAACCCTTACAGGTGTCTAAGAAACAGTGGTCATCCGATCGAGATAAGGAGAAATCGTGGTTGTTAATACGTTAGACTGAGAATTTCTTATGTGATAAACTTGGACATATGAGATTAGATATTGAGTGGATATCTAGCTAGATCGAACGAAGGAAATCAGTCATGTGATCAAATTATGATCAACGATTGAGATTGATTGAGAAGGAATAGAACAATGGATAATATCTACTTGAGTTCGGGTCCGACGGGATAACGTCAAAGTATTTTGTAGTTAAGCCTTCGGAGTTAGAGACAAGATATTTCTCCAAAGAAGGCCCTCTAATATATAGTATATATTGTTCGGGGGAGTAAGGAAATCAATGATCCTTAAGGATTCCATGTGGAAACATTAAAGAGGACATCCAAAATTTTGAAAGAGTTAGAACATAACTCAGACCGACGAAGAATATCTGGTCAATATTGAATAGATCAATGGTTACAAAAGAGACACATAGCTTCATTTTATTGAATCTCATAGTAGAACCATCAGAGTCCATAAGTTGGAGGAACTCCAATAAATAAATATCAATCAATGATTGAGATCTATTTGGAGTTGAATAGAACGATGAACACAGAAGAGACATGTGGCAACCAAAAAATACCAGGACATGTGGAAATAATGAATGAAAAGTGGACATGTGGTAGATCGATCCATGAGTGTAAAGGGGACATGTGGAAGGCATGTACAATTTTATTGACAAGGACCTTGCGCGATGGAATGAGGGAGATTAAATCAGGACTGTTGATTACAATAGATCAACGATGAAGGTAGTTCATCCCTTCATAGTCTGAAAAGGAATGTGCAAATATTTGACGTTGTATATTTGGAGTACTATAAGTTGCGGGTATTGAGATACTCTGAAAGGAAGAGTCTGAGACTTAGATATGTTCGTTAGATTAGATCATAGTAAATTCAAAACCGTTTGATTAATAAGCCGATCCATTTCATAGTGGGAAGAGATACAAATCGTCTGATCACGATAGTTTGACGTGATGATTCAAAGATGGTATAAGAAGAGGCATGATATGGATCATCCATCCTGTGATGATCAATGATGGAAATTGAAAGGGATAAAGGTCCGATGATTTACGAAGAATTAAGCCCCGATAATGTTAAACACTTGGTCATGGTGCATGGTCAGGTGACGAGATAAAGGATCAAGTGAATAGATTTGGGCACATGGTTACAACATTGGGTGTCATAGAAATATCAAGGATATAACATGGTCCACACAACTGAGTTTAAGATCAACCTAATACTATAGCTACAACATAATTTAATTACATATTTTTTCACTTGTGGGAATTAAGGTCGAGAGGTCATCATTTTTGGTATCAGAGAACAGGTTTTGTCTGAAATTTGAAATTGTAGAAGGAAGATTATGGAGATAAGTGACACTGTGCAAGGGATAGAGAACATATAATTTTTTTAGCAGAAGGAATCTTGTACATATTGTGAAAACAAGAAGAAAAAGGAATTGGATATATAATTCCTTAGTGGATTACTACAGGTCGAGGTCATTCCAACTAAAGAAGTAGAGGAGACAAGATCTCAGGACATATATTGAAGGTATGGGTCAAATGTTTTATCTTTGAATTTTAATTACAATTTTTATTGTTAATTAGAAGGTAGCAACAAAAGGAATGGTAGCAGCCATTGGCAACCAATAGATCTATAACAGAGGAAGAAGGGGGAAAGTAAAGATCTCAAGTGAAGGAGATTTTGGTAGTGGAGCCTTACAACAAAGAGATGTTTTAAACACTTTCAATTGAGGATTGGAAGTGAGGAGAAAAATAGAAGTTCTTAGAGAGTGTGAGTAGGTGCAGAAGCTAAATAAGAGAATAGGATTTATTAGAATGTTCCAGTGGAGAGAACTGGTAATACCAAAAGGCCAAAGCTTAGGAGGAATCTTGGTGAGGTATTGAGTGGAAGGTAGAGGAGACTTGATACATAGGCTTGATGTAACTCATAGTGGACTAGGAGAAGTTCACAAGAGAATAAATAGAGATGAACATTGATGTACATGTCAAAGGTTCAGAGAAAAGCCACATCTAGAGGAAAGATGATGCCAAAGAAATTGGAAAAAGAAATATGATTCAAGAAGAGATTGACAGAGAATTTATTGAGATAAAGAAGAGACTCAACATAATATGGAGCTTCTATAGGAGACTGAGGAAGACCAGAGATGGAGTTGGAATGTGAAGAAGAAGGTCAAGTGGCCTATAATTTAATTTTTTTCAATGAAGTTGAGACAAATCTTGAGGCACAAGTTGATTTCTTTACTAGAGGAAGAGAAACTCAGAGCAACTAAGTTTAGACATAGGTTAGTGACATAAGTAAAAGTTCACTTTTGTGAACTAGAGAAGGGAATAATTCTTGGAGATGAAGATGAGGTTCATAGATTAGACCTCATGAAGAGATTAGAAATTCCATTCTAGAATAAGGAGAGGATGATAAAGGAATCTAAAGATACCAAAGAGTCTCATTCTTTTAATACTTATAATTTGTGTATGACTGCAGTATTTGGAGGTTATGAAGATAGGCATCCATCAAATGATTTCATAAGGGAAAAGGGGATGAAAATATACCTTATGAAGTGATAAGATAAAGACATATTCAAAATTATATCATGTCATAGGAAGGGAAAACATTGTCTCTTGAAAGCTATGAAAGAGGGAGCTATGCATGTACAAAATATGTAGACGATGAAGATGAAAAGAGGACAAATAGTTGGCTTGGAGATACTTTAGATGATGAAGTACAAAAAAGGGATATGAAAGGATACATCGATGCAAGTATGGATCTTTCTAAAGGATAAATGAAAGTGGATGAGGATGGTGTTGAAGATCATTGTTTCATGATCAAGGAGAAACCACTACAAAAAGGTATAAAATGTTTACAAAAAATCTATCATTTTAATAAATTGCAAGAACATAATTTGATTGAGCAATCATGTAGACTAAGCATGCAACTTATGTTGATTAAGGTTGGTTGTCATTGATGTCAACCCTTGAAGAAAGACCCATAGCAAAAAGGTTTGGGTAATGGACCCAACAGTGTTTGATGTAAATATGACTCATTATTGTTTTGTCATGGTTGATAAGAAGTAAATATGGATGAACTCTAAAGTGGTCCCCTTATGGTGAAAGCCCTCATGGGAAGACACCTTGTGGAGTAAGAGAACCCATGCTTAATTGTGGAATAATGAGATGAAGGAAAGTGAATTTGTCAAGGAAAATATCCTAGATGGATATTTCTTGTCATGTCATTTCCGGTGGTATGTGGAATTTCACATAATTCCTCACGGTTAGAGAGTTATGGCCATGAGAAGTTGGAGACCCCAGGTTTGGGTAATGGACCCAAGTTTGTTTGATGGGTAACGGTATGAGTTATGATATATTTTTCAGATAATACTATTCTATATGGATAGTACATGTCATGCCATTTTAGTGGTATGTAGAACGTCACATAACTCCTCACGGTTTGAGACTTATGGCCTTACGAAGTTGGAGGACCCTCATATGTCATCTAGAAGCCCCAAAAGGTCAAAGTAATTAAAGTAGTTTAAGAGATTTTAAAAGGTAAATAATAAAGTGAAGTGATGAGTGTATTATAATTCAAAGTGAATACAAAATAAATTATTTCAATAATAATTTTAATGGAGAAATTAGAAGTGGACCCAACCCTAAAATAAGGAAAGTGGGGCCAAGTGACCTAGAAGATGTTTTTAAGGAAGCTACTTGGAGAGTATAAATAAGAGGCAAGGCTCTCTCATTTGAATAACACTTGAGCATATTGAATATCTATAGGTTTCTTAGGTTTACAAATGATATCTAAGCCTAAATTCCGAGGAAAGTGAAGAAAAGAAGGCCGAAATGCAAGGAAGGATAAATTCTTTTGATGGTGCTTTCTAAGGTATGTTATTTTCAGGTCATCTCACCATTTTCACTATAACGTTTTTTCTATAATTCTTCAGATCCTGAAATTGCTATGCAAGTGAGAAAACATATCCAAGTATCTGTGGTTAAAACTTCATCTTGTGGGTCGTTGTATTTTGGGAGTTACACTCTGTGGAAAATAGGGTTTGTGGCGAGTCCTGAAACTAGTCATAATCAGGTGTTTCGGGTAAAAACGTCATAACTTCTTCATAAAAGATATCGATTCCATGAGACAAAATGTGTTGGTTAGGGTAAATTCTGTAGTATGTTTTTTAATAGTTTTAGATCATTTCATCAAACATTTTGTGCGGGGCACGCTCTACAAGGTCGCTCTCCAGAATAAGCCAGAATTCAGCAAGGTATGCCATTTTTTCTATAACTCCTTTTATGAGAGGTTCCAAGTAGTGCCACATAGAGTAATTTCATAAAACACACTGAAGAAAATTGTGTATCAGTTTCAGATCTTTATACATTACAGGTTCAAAGTTATGATTACTTCAAGTTAGGGTTGTTGACTAATCCAAAACTAGGCATGTGAGACTAAAGGAAAGTTTGATGAAAATGATAGTCTCTTGCTGTTAAAGTTAAGGAAGGTTTGAAGAAATGTGATCAGATACACCAGTTCTATTACAGAGCTACAAATCAGATTTTGATGATGAAATTGATGAGGGCTTTTGGTTGAGGTACATGTTGAGTACATGATTGAGACAATAGTTGATGAGTTGGCACATACATGAGGTGTATAGTTGATGATGTTGGTACATATTGACGATCCATAGTTGATGAGTAGTTGACACATGATTGGTACATACTTGGTACATGGTTGGATGCACTTATTTATGGTACAAGTTGAT
>ML786145.1:295557-321680 GCA_009831015.1 Picea engelmannii
TTTGCTTTATTATTAAGAAAATGAAGATCTACCACACTGGATGATATGATGACTGATTCTATAGAGGTAGAAGTGAACCTGATGGCTTTAGGGAAGATGAAAACCAATGCTAGAAGAGACACTAACAGAGCTCAAGAAAAAGCACGTCCTTCAACATCTCAAACTTCAGAGGAAAGGTTCAAAGTGATGATGAGAAACATGGATAAAATGATGGAAAGGATGGCCCTAGGAAATAGGCCTAACCCTAGAGAACAGGTTAACATTCCACCTAGAAATCTGAGAAGACCAACCATCCCACAGATTAGGCAAAGAAATCATGGAAATTAGGAAAATCAAGCAGATGCAGCGAATTTGGGAAACAAGGTGAATCAGGGAAACAAAGGGAACCAAGCGGAACAACAAATCAAGCCTCCCTTCTAAAATAATTATGTAAATGAAGGTTATGATGGATATTTCAAGGATAACATGAATTATTGTGATGTTAAAGAGACAGAGGTATTTTTAACCAAAGAAGAGCATGACCATTTCATGGATGCAAATGAGATCTTTTTGCAAGATGAACAAGAAAGGGTATCAGTAGAAAAAGAATATTATGAGACTGGACTACAAAACACCATCATGCAATTCCAAAGGCAATATAACCTCCAGAAAGAAAAGTACCCCCAAACCCTACAAAGGGAAACCTTCCAAAGAAGCTCAAAACAATGTACCTTCTTTTAGTCAGACCAAAAAGGATTTTGCTGCAAAAGATTCAGTTGCAAAGGAATCCAATGTGAAAGATTCTATTGTGAAGGATACTGTGGAAAAGGGGAAACAAAAAGAAGAACCTCAGAAGAAAATATTCACAAGAAGAGAAATGGTCGCCAAAGAAGTAGAAAATAAGTAGAAATGGGACAGACATCTGATACCCTAAACATACAAGATGATCACCCAACTATCCTATTTGGGCCAAGAGTAGAAGAAAGCGGTGAAAATGAAGAAGTCCCTTCTTTTTATGTCATCTTGAAAATCCATGACATGATTCTGCATAATGTTATGCTGGATTCTGGAGCATCACATAACCTGATGCCAAAAGTAGTCATGGACCAATTAGGTCTCGAGGCCACAATACCTTACAAAGATCTTTTCTCCTTTGATTCAAGAAAGGAAAAATTCCTTGGCATGTCCAAAGACCTGGTCCTTTCTTTGGCACAAATTCCAGCAAAGAATATGGTGGTAGACGTAGTGGTTGTCGATATCCCTCCAAAATTTGGTATGTTGTTGTCCAGATCATGGGATACAAAATTAAAAGGAACTCTCTAGATGGACATGTATTATGCTACTATTCATGTCTTTGGTCAGGGAAAAATACTCTATAGGGAGGTTTTTCTTAAATATATGGTCATCAATAAATCACAGCCTATCAATCATTCTATATATTGACTGGAGACTGAATTAGGATCTTCCATATTCTTCAATGACCTGTGCTATGAAGAATAAGAAACATAAGTTATTTTGGCTGACAAGGATGATATTAAGGAAAAAATGGAAGAACTTTCAGAGAAGCAAGGTGATGCAGAGGACCAGTTATGGAAGATGAATTTTGATGGAGTTTCCTGTAGAGAAGGAGATGGAGGTGTTGCACCCAAACCGGTATCTGTCCTTGGCTAGGGACTAATTGACTAGCATCGAAGACCTTGTATTTGACGTGAAATTAGAACAATCCCTATTCATAACTAATTCTGAATCTTGTCTAAACGAGACTATCTTTGATGAAAAGAAGTTCCAAGACCTAGTTTTAGCTACCTCTATCAAGCCTGTAGTGACCCCTGCTCAGAACCAACATCCACTCTGACCCCTCACAACAGTTATGGCAGCAAGATTTGCTCCCCTCATACTACCTACTCAACTACATGACCTTCCTCGAGACTACAATCTAAGGATTAAACTATATGATGTCGAAGGTAACATATCATCCCAAAAACATCTAGACTGGTTTAATGATTTCATAGACTTGGAAGAAGTAGAATATGAATATGTGAAGATGAGGCTATTTACACAAAGAATTGTGAGAGATGTGAGGAAGTGGTTCAAAGCCCTTCCATCAAGTAGTATCACAGATTTCAAAGCCTTTGAGACAAGATTCCTTTCAAAATGGGGGGATAAGAAAAATCCCCTTAAGTTGTTGACCTAGTATAACAATATGAAGAGATCACTTGATGAGACAGTAGAAGAGTTTTCAGCCAGATTCATGAAGGTGTATAATGTTATTCCTGATGAATTAAACCCACCCCAAGGCATCTCAACTCAAATATGTCTATTCTTTTGAAAGTGACTTTTCTTTATTATTAAGAGAACAAAGATCTACCACATTGGACGATATGACAACTGATGCTATAGAGGTAGAAGTGAACCTGATGGATTCACGGAAGATGAAAACAAATGCTGACAGAGACACTAACATAGCTCAAGACAAAACATGTCCTTCAACATCTCAAACTTTAGAGGAAAGGTTTGAAGTGATGATGAGAAACATGGAGAAGATGATGGAAAGGATGGCCCTAGGAAATAGGCCTAACCCCAGAGAATAGGCTGACGATCCACCCATAAATATGAGAAGACCAACCATTCCACATATTAGGAAACTAAATTAGGGAAATCAGGGAAATCAAGAAGATCTAGGTAATCTGGGAAACCAGGTGAATCAGGGAAACCAGACAAATTAGGGAAACCAGGGGAACCATGTGGAACAACAAATCAAGCCTGTCTTTCAAAATAATTATGTAAATAAAGGTTATGATGGATATTTCGAGGATAACATGAATTGTTTTGATTTTAAAGAGACAGGGGTATTTTTGACCAAAGAAGAGCATGACTAGTTCATGGACGCAAATGACATCTTTTTGCAAGATGAAGAAGAAAGGGTGTCAGTAGAAAAAGAAGATTATGAGACTAGACTACAAAATTCCGTCATGTAATTCCAAAGGCAATATAACCTCCGGAATCAAAAAGTACCCCCAAAACCTCTAAAGGGAAAGCTTCCAAAAGGAAACCCTTCCAAAGAAACTCAAAACAATGTACCTTCTTCTAGTCAGACCAAAAAGGATTTTACTGCAAAAGATTCAGTTGCAAAGGAATCCACTGTGAAGTATTCTGTTGTGAAGGATATTGCGGAAAAGGGGAAACAAAAAGAAGAACCTCAGAAGAAAATATTGACAAGAAGAGAAATTCTCACCAAAGAAGTAGAAAAGACACCATCATCTTTTGATTTTGAAAGTGAGATGGGTAAGATAAAAAGTTCGGTACCATTTAATGAATTGATTAGGAACAACGAATATACAAATCAGATCATCAAGATGCTTAAAATGGGACAAACATATGATACCCTAAACATACAAGATGATCACCCAACTATCCTATTTGGGCCAAGAGTAGATGAAAGCGGTGAAAATGAAGAAGTCCCTCCTTTTTATTTCAGCTTGAAAATCCATGAGATGATTCTACACAATGCTATGCTGGATTCTGGAGCATCACACAACCTGATTCCAAAAGTAGTCATGGACCAATTAGGTCTCCAGGCCACAAGACCTTACAAAGATTTGTTCTCCTTTGATTCAAGAAAGGAAAAATGCCTTGGCATGATCAAAGACATGGTCCTTTCTTTGGCACAAATTCCAGCAAAGAATATGGTGATGGATGTAGTGGTCGTCGATATCCCTCCAAAATTTGGTATGTTGTTGTCCAAATCATGGGCTATAAAATTAAAAGGAACTCTCCAAATGGACATGTATTATGCTACTATTCCTGTCTTTGGTCAGGATAAAAGACTGTACAGGGAGGTTTTTCTTAAATATATGGTCAACAATAAATCACAGCCTAGAAATCATCCTATATATTCAGTGGAGATTGAATTAGGATCTTCCCTATTCTCCGAATAAGAAGAAACATAAGTCATTTTAGATGACAAGGATGAGCTCAAGGAGAAAATCGAGAAACTTTCAGAGATGAAAGATGATGCAGAGGACTAGTTATGGAAGATGAATTTCTATGGAGCTTCTTGTATATAAGGAGATGGAGCTAGCGTATGGATCAACCACCACAAAGGAGACGCAAAATTGTATTCCTACAAACTTGTTTTTGAATGCACTAACAACATGGCCAAATATGAAGCGTTGATATTGGGATTGAAAGTTTTAGAAGAGCTACGTGCCAAAAGAATTGTTGTACATGGAGATTCTAAGATAATTACAAATAAAATCAAAGGCATATACCAAGAAAAACAACCCAGACTGAGAGCTTATAGGAATCTGGTGTTGGAACTCCTTGAGAAATTTGAAGAATGCAATCTATCGGTAATTCCAGGAGAGAAGAATCAGGTTGTTGATGCTCTGGCCACTTTTGCAACAGTTATTAGAGTCCCAATCTTCCCTGAGAAAAGATACAAGGTGGAGGTAAAATATAGGCCTGTAGTACCGGACAATATGAAGCACTGACAAGTCTTCGAAAATGACCAACAGATTGAAAGCTTCCTCAAAATGCAAACGAGTTCGATAATTTGAACATTGACAATGAATATTGCGATGATGAGGTGGATGCAACCGCTTTCATGAAAAAAGGATATTTCGACAATCAGATCGCTGGGAGAGATATCGTTCATCTAAAGAGTAATATCATCCCCAAGGGTCTGGTGCCATTAGATTTTTTTTTTGATAACAATGATGTAGCCAGAAGTTCGAAGATCACAGTAGATGAAGGGGACGTGGAAGATTGCAATATCGGGACTCCAAGGGGTCCAAAGATAATGAAGCTATCTAAGAAGCTTAACCTTTAATTCAAAGAAAGGCATGTCAAATTAATGAAAGAATTCCCCAACATTGTTGCTTGGAGCTATGATGATATAAAAGTCTATGATACCAATATAATCTAGCATGTTATCCCAATTAAAGAAGATCACAAGCCATTCAAACAGAAATTAAGAAGAAAAAACCCTCTGTTGTTACCATTGATAGAAAAGGAAGTAAAGAAATTGTTTGAAGAAAAAATCATAGTGTCCCTGAGGTTTTCCAAATGGGTGGCGAATATGGTACCAGTTTGGAAAAAGAGTGGAGAAATTAGACTATGTGTAGACTTCAAGAATCTAAATAAGGTGTCTCTAAAGGAAAACTATCCATTGCCTCAGATGGATTACATTCTATAGAAGGTAGTAGGCTCTCAAAGGATGTCAATGCTAGATGATTTATCTGGATATAATCAGATTATGGTACACCTTGATGACCAAGAAAATACTGCATTGACTACACCATGGGGAACGTTTATGTATGAAAAAATTTCTTTTATGATTATGAATGTGAGGGAGACATTTCAAATAGCTATGGATATAGCCTTCATTGAGGAAAAAGATAAATTTATTTTTATCTACCTTGATGACATTACCGTGTATTCTGCATCAGATGAAGAACACCTCAAGCATCTCAGAAGGGCATTTGAAAAATTCAGAAAATTTGGCATATCACTAAATCCAAAAAAGTCAAATTTTTCCATGGAAGAAGGGAAGCTCTTAGGACACATTATTTCTAAATATGGGATAAAGGTGGACCCCACAACGGTTTAAGGGATATTGAAAATTGACATACCCAGAAGCAAAAAGGAGGTACAATCTTTCCTGGGGAAAGTAAAATTTCTGAGAAGGTTTATCCTGAATTTGGCCGAAATCATAAAACACATCACCAACATGCTAAAAAATGGAAATGAAATAAAATGGGTTCCTTAAGAAATAAAGTCCTTTGAATACATAAAGGTGGCATTAACAAAGGCTCCTGTATTGGTCAGCCCAAATTTTGAGAAAGATTTCATATTGTTCTCTTTCACATCAAAACACACAATTGCAGGTGTATTACTCTAGAAAGACGGACAAAGTTTCGAGAAACCCATAACATACTATAGTAAAAGATTGAGAGATGCTCCTTTAAAATATGATATCATGGAGAGGCAAACGTATGATTTGGTCAAAGCATTGAAAAAATTCAGGGTTTATATCCTACATTCACATACCCCAACTTATGTTCCCAGCAGCTCAGTGAAGGACATCTTAACATAGCCCAACCCTGAAGGGAAGAGGTGAAAATGGATTGTAGTACTATTAGAATACTATCTTGAAATAAAGCCCATTAATTTGATCAAAGGATAGGGACTTGCTATAATGATGGGACAAACAAACTACGAACTCTTGGGAATAAACTTCATTGCAGATTTATCAGACCTTGCAGTATAGGAAGAAAGGGTGACTCCACAAATATCTCAGAAATTTCACGACTCTGCATGGTATGTAGATATCATTTTTGTGTTGAAAAATCTGTAGGCTCCTCCTGAGTATAGTAAAACGAAGGCTAGATTTTTGAAACTCAAGGCAACAAAATTTTGTATAGTAAATGAATTGTTGTATTGGAAATATCCAGGGGTAATTTTGTTGAGTTTTTTGATGGAAGATGAAGCAGAGAGAACCATCAAAGAGTTCCACAAAGGTGAATGAGGAGGTCATCATTATTGGAAGACAATTGTGCACAAAATTTTGAGAGCTGGCTTTTATTGGCCTAGCATTTTTCCCAACATTTATAAAGAAGTTTAAAAATGCCATGAAAGTCAAATCTTTGATGGAAAAGGAAAATTACATTCTCTGTCGCTAAAACCCATTTTAGTAGAAGATTCGTTTAGACAATGTGGCCTAGATTTCATAGGAGAGATTCATCCACAATCCTCGACTCAACACAGGTGGATCTTGACTGCAACAGATTATTTTACTAAGTGGATCAAGGTTGTTCCCTCCAGACAGGATACAGATGATGTTATCATTCAGTTCCTAGAAGACAATATCCTGCTCAGATTTGGAGTCCTGATCAAAATTATAACAGACAATGCAGCGGCCATTAAGTGTAAAAAATTGGAAAAATTATGCAATGATTACAACATTACTCTTGGTCATTCCATATCATACTATCCTCAGGGGAATGGATTGGTTGAGTCTTCGAACAAAAGCTTGGTTAGAATCATCAAAAAATTGTTGTAAGAGAACAAAAAGGCGTGGCACAAAAAACTCATCCATGCGTTGTGGGCTGACAGGATATCCCCAAAAGGAGTTATTGCCACATCTAATTTCTATATTTTTTATGGTACATAGGCCATTTTTCCTACTACATTGGGATTGTCTGTGATGAAGTTTATACAGGATCAAGAAGAAAAAAAAGATTCTAGTTGTAGGAGAGATGATGAGCTCATCAACGTACAACAAACTAGAGAAAAGGCTTTCAATAACGCCCAGCTTCGTCAAGACAAGATCAAAGAATCTTTCGATAGACATACCAAGGTAGAAGATTTCAAACCAAGATATTGGGTACTAAAATGGTATTCCAGAAATGAAGATAAAGGTAAACATAGGAAATTTGATAACTTGTGGCTAGGTCTGTTCAAAGTCTCAGTTTACCATCGGAGAAACACTTATTTGTTGGAAGAAAGTAATGGAGAATTCGCTAAAGGAGGGCCTGTGAATGGTAGGTTTCTCAAGCATTACATTGTTTGAAAAGGCATCACCCCACCATTCAATGTATATAATCATTTTACTTTTTCCTTTACGCATCAAAGATTGAAATAAAAGCAGTGTAGTTGAATCCCAAGGTGAAGGCCCTTAGCTATGCTGAATAGATTGTAAGATTTCGAATAAAGATCAACAGATTCAAATCACATTGATAAATCACAGCCCAATGGGAAGGCACTTAGTCTACAATTCTTTGCTACCTCACAGGGAGGATAGCATCCCAGTTGGAGCCAATGTTATCACCATATAATTTTTAAACGACATCCAAGAGTTGGAATTTTAGCAAAGGGTTATGTCGCTAAGGCGTTATGATATTTTAGAGGAATGAGCTATATATGATGGAGGGGGACAAATATGGAGAAATCATAAAGGGTGAGCCTCAGCGAACCATCGATATTGAAGGTGGCCCAGATCAACAGCTAAGAGCATATCAAAGATTGCAATAACACGATGATTAAGAAATTGAGGGCGGGCTGGGGAAAACCATCATGGTTTTATCAGAGGACAAGTGGTGCTCTCAGAGGGACATTGAGGAAAAAAGAAGTTTGACTTAAACCACTTTCTCCAACCCCTGATTCCATGGTCGCTAGGTAAATGCGGATCATAGATCTTAAAGAAGTTTGTATCAGCGGCTGAGGACCATATCAACGATTGAAGTAGCATGAATATTAATGAATCGAGGGCGGGCCGGGGAAAAATGTCATGGTTTAAATCATGGATGCATGGCATCCTCAGAGGGACATTGGGGTGAAAAGTGGTTCTCCTAAAACCATTTTCTCCAACCCCTGATGAAAACAGATACCCATAAAAGGAAGACCCCCCAACATTATTTTTTCATAATTTGGAGCATTTGAATGTTCTGAAATTTGGCACAGAGAATCCATTTGAAACTCAAGCTCAGATATGGAACCAGGTTCATGTTGCTTCCACCGCTCACCGGGTATTTTCATCATGGATTCTAATCCTATTTTCTTATCTGTAAATGAGCGAGATATCTCTTCCAAAGAAGAATCCCTCATTGATAGAGACTCTGAAATTTTCGACACAAAGATAACAATCTTTCCCATTTTTGTGTCGAAATCAAATTCGTTGGACAATGTTGGAATCTTCCTACCTTTCCTCTGAGCGACTCAAGCCTCCATCACCCCTTATGTCATAGAAGTAGTCTTTCCTTTCCCTGAATTTGTGATTTGGTGTGCATAATGATATTCTCAAGAAGAAAGAGTTATTCTGAATAAATTAGGGTCTAAATTTCTTTATGAAATAGATGGTCCATCGCTCTATCACACCCTCAGTATACTCGAGTCTTCATCCACAATGTCAGAGTCCTTTGAGGAACATAAAATTATCATAATTTATAGAGAATGCCCACCAGAAGTAAAAACCCAGTTTTTGCAAACCATTTTCAAGCCTAAGTATCGTTCATAGAATATGTCATTTCCTTCCAACATAAGCATCATAATCATCAATGTCTGGTGGGCTTGTTCCCTATTAAGTCAAATTTTTGGATTAGACAATGAAAATTTTGTGGTAGAAGTCATGTTAGGTTTTCTGTTGACTTTATTTATGTTAGAGTCTAGTCAGTCAGTCTGTGTTAGTTTTGACAAATTCATTGTTGACAATATACATCAGTAGTTGGTGAATTTCAATTCATTAATACATTTCAGGTATTACACCCTTTTGATGAGGATGTTCCTGGAATCTAACAAAACTGTATTTCCGGAGACTGCATTCATTTGAACTGAATGTAAAAGGATCACTATGCTTATCTTCATAAATAAGATTTTTTCCAGGGTGTACAGTCTTATCTTCGGTTCAGACTTGCCAAGGGTCCTGGAAGAAATGAAAAGTTGTTTACAACTGAATCCAGAGAGAAGGATAGGTGACTAGATGTTGTTCATATAGTCCACAGTGATTTGGGTATATGGCTACCAGGAAGGACCTCATCTTTTACCAGTTTTTCTGACCCCCAGAATCTTTGCTTTGGAGTTCATAAGACAGAGGATCATCTCATAAAATGAACACTTTTTGAAAGAACACAAGGATACTAATCTAAAATTTCCTTTCATAGTAGGTCCCTTTGTGGTGAAGAACAAGTCTTGTTTGCATCAGATTCAATCCAAACTCAATGAATTTGGGTTCATGTAGTTGCAAGGAAGAAAATATGACCCGCACCAGATCATTTCAAAGAGGATATTGGCAAGCAAACAAGGTCCCTATGAACACGAGCATGTTGAAGGATTTGATAGGTTGGCAAACCTAGAAACCTGTGTAGATATGGAGGTCACTATGCAACATGATCTAACAAAACAAACATAACCATATTCCCAGCAAATCCCAACACATAAACCTTCTCCTAGATTGATTGTCAAAGCTCATAAATTGAGCATCTACAATAAGAGGAATAGTTGAACTGGAAGGAGAAGAGCCGAAAGAAAAAACTTGCATGGATATGGTGGAAGGTGCAACCAAGGACGAAGAAGTAGGTACGAAAAACAAGACGCAAACTGAAAGAAACACAAAGGTTTTTAGCAGCAGGAAACACATATTTATCCAGACACCTCGGGCAGTTTATCAGTCCAAGGAAGATTTAATGAACCAGTATGATGTGAAGGGAAGTATGGCCAATAGTGAAATAAGAGACCTTTTTCCTGAAGTGGAAAAGACTTCCCAGTTTAAATCCTCCTTTCTCTCAGTGAGAGATGTGGAAAAGAAAACATTTAACATAGCAGTGGATGATGATGATAAGGTATCTGAGATAAAAATGCACTATGAAAATATTGGTGCCCTAGACAAAGTGAAGTTTCACAGAAATGTCAACGATATGCTATATTTTGATTATCTGAGTTTGGGTCTAAGGGTCGCAATATTGACTACACACGCACTCAAACTAGATGGAAAATTGAAACAGGAAAAGGCATCCAACAAAGCCTAGATGACACAGGTCAGAAGGATAGAATATGAAGGTCTTCTAGGGGTGAAAGCTTCTCTAGACGAAAAGGATAAGATGATCCAAAAATTAAATAAAAGGCTGAAGATGTCACCTACATACCATCCAAAAATAGTCGAACTAACTACCTTGGAACAAGAGAGAGAGACATTCAGAAAAGAGGAAATCAATTACAAAGATAAAGTGTTGCAGTTGGAAAAAGAGAAAGAAAATTGGTCACAAGAACATGCAACAACATCAGATGTGGATGTCGTTGTACCTACTAATACTGAGGCTGGATCTGGCACTGAAAGGCTGGTCCAAGCTATGTCCCAGGTAAGCATCAAAACGGGGGAGATCAAAGGTCTCAACGATGTTATAGAAAAGTTGAAGCAAGAGATGAAAGTGAAAGATGAGAATATGGCTCAACTTCATAGAGATAATTAAGATTTTCAAGAGAGGGTGAGCAAGTTGAAAACCAGGTTAAAGGGAAAAACATTGCTACAGGGAGCCAAACATGTCATATGGGATGTTATTGCTGTAGAAGCTGCTAAATTCAGGGTTTATCTAAATTTTATAAATGACAAAGACAGTGTGGTTGCTACATCTCGGAGCAGGTGTGTTGTTGTTAATGAATTATTAGCCAAGAAACCCTCAGAATGGGACCAAAATGTTATTGCCTTGCTAAATTTTGTGCCGACTTCCGACCTTCAAACTATCGGGGTAAAATACATGAATCTATTGATAATTTCATCTAGGAAAATCATCGCAAAACATAACCTGCTCAGATTGGTCCAAAACAAATCTTTGCAAATGGAGCACAACATACAAAAGTTTAAATATGCATTTGAACTATTGTTCATCAAAGGCCTCTCATCATTTTAGAATGGCAAAGGTTTATTGCACAATCAAAAAGATTACAATACCCTCCTCATGCAATGGAGAATGGACCATTCTAAATTTGAAGCTATAGAAGAAAGTCTGAAAGCCCCAAGTTTGGTAGAATATTTGGCCACTGACTTTGAAATTTTGAATAAATTCAACATAGTGAAAGTCAGCATGCCTACTATGTCCTATGCCATGTGCATTGATTTGGATATTTTTATTAAAGAGATGATAGATTGTGGCATCCCTTCTGATTCACAATGGAAGGAAATCATACGGCTGGGTAAGACAAAGTGCAATATCGTTGGAGCCAATCAGTGATCCCAAAGTGTCATCAAATGTGAATATCTGACAAAAGACTGGAGTGAGACATATGGAGAAAAATAAACTGAACAGTCAGAGGAATTGCCCATAATTCTAAGGATTTTTTTGTCAATTACTGTAAATCGTTTCGTATACTGAAACTATCATTTGAAACAATTTTGGAAGCTGAAATGCTTTAGTTTCAATCATTTTGATCAAATTGTATAAGTATTGGGTTAGTTCAATGAATTAATGTTGGCAAAAGTGCAAGAGAACCTTTTGGTTGTATCAAACTCTATTTGTAAATTTTTTGAATCTTAATTGAATATAAATGCAGAAGATTCTGAAGTCTCTATGAAAAGATTCTAACGGGTGGTGATATGAGCTTTGTTTCCTTTCATCATATGTATTTCCCGTGACCTTACTTCATTTACATTTTCTTCCATTTAAATTGGAGAGTTAAAGGCCCTAAATTCATCTTGTGATGCTCTTGGATTAAGCAATTTAAACTGTGTGATTGTCTTCTTAACTTATTCAGAATTCATTTCAGTAATGCTCTAATGCAGTTATTCGTTTTCCTTATCTTCCTACACTCTATTCAAATTTAAGAATAACTTAGATTTATCGCCTCATTTATCCTTTTTCCTCTAGAGAGTTCTATGATTCGATGCAATGTTTTCATTCAATTTCATAATTTTGACTCCATAGCCCTATGTGTTCCTCCCCTTCCTTGCCAACAACTTTATTTAAAAAACCCCAAAATAAACCAAATATAGCCACTGTTTCCAAAGAAATATCAAGTGACATGAGAGAGCCCTCTCTAAGTTGAAAAGGCTAGTGCCTCAGCTCTAAAGCTGGCTGAAATAGTTACCTTTGTCGTTTGTCTATTCAGTCAGACAAAATTTACAAAGTGCTAACATTCTGGTGTCGTTTTCGGGACGAAATTGAAAAATATTCCTTGGGAAATGACTTAAATCTTTAGTTTGATTCCTGAGGGTGAAAGTGGATCAAATACCTTGTTGGCTGAGATTATTTTTACCCTGGAGACTATGTTATTCAGTGACTTGTTGCACCACACCTTGTGAGATAGAAATCCTGGCTCTTGAGAAAATCCACACCAGGAGAAATCCACACCCAAATCTGCAATCTCTATGTCTAACCCTGAGAATCTTGTACACAGAAGAAAATAAAGGCCTGTGACCCCAGTGTTGTGCCTAGACCATTATCATTTCTTTCCTAGGGATGGATTGACTAGCATCAAAGACCTTGTATTTGATGTGAAATTTGAATAATCCCTATTCAGAACTAAGTTTGAATCTTGTCTAAACACGACTATCTTTGATGAAAATAGGTTCCAAGACCTGGTTTTAGCCGCATCTGTCAAGCTTGTAGTGACGTTTTCTCAGAACCAACATCCACTCTGACCCCTCACAACAACTATGGAAACAATATTTTCTCCCCTCATACTACCTTCTCAACTACATGACCTGCCTCAAGACTACAATCTAAGGATTAAACTATATGATGTTGAAGGTAACATATCAACCGAAAAATATCTAGATTAGTTTATTGATTTCATATACTTGAAAGAAGTAGACTATGAATATGTGAATATGAGGATATTTACACAAATCCTTTCGGGATATATGAGGAAGTGGTTCAGAGCCATTCTAGCAGGTAGTATCGTAGATTTTGAAGCCTTTGAAACAAGATTCCTTTCAAAATGGGGGAATAAGAAAAATCCCCTTCAGTTGTTGACCTAGTATAACAATATGAAGAGATCACTTGATGAGACAGTACAGGTGTTTTCGGCCAGATTCATGAAGGTGTATAATTCTATTCCTGATGAAGTAAACCCCCCCCCCCCAAGGAAGCTCAACTCAAGCATGTTGACTCTTTTGAAAATGAATTTTCTTTATTATTAAGAGAACAAATATCTACAACATTGGACGATATGACGACTGATGTTATAGAGGTAGAAGTGAACCTAATGGCTTTAGGGAAGATGAAAACCAATGCTGGTAGATACACTAACAGAGCTCAAGATAAAGCACAACCTTCAACATCTCAAACTTCAGAGGAAAGGTTCAAAGCGATGATGAGAAACATGGAGTGGACGATGGAAAGGAAAGACCTAGGAAATAGGCCTAACCCCAGGGAATAGGCTGACGGTCCACCCAGAAATAAGAGAAGACCATCTATTCCACAGATTAGGTAAATAAATAAGGGAAATCTAGAAAATAAAGAAGATCCAGTGAATATGGGAAACCAGACGAATTAGGGAAACCAGACAAATCAGGGAAACTAAGGGAACCAAGCGGAACAACAAATCAGGCCTCCCTTCCAAAATAATTATGTAAATGAAGGTTATGATTGATATTTCGAGGATAAAAGGAACTTTTGTGATGATAAATAGATAGAGGTATTTTTTACCAAAGAAGAGCATGACCAGTTCATAGACGCAAATAAGATCTTTTTGCAAGATGAAGAGGAAAGGGTATTAGTTGAAAAAGAAGATTATGAGACCAGACTACAAAATGCCATCATGCAATTCCAAAGGAAATATAACCTCCAGAATCAAAAAGTACCCCCAAACCCTCCAAAGGGAAACCATACAAAAGGAAACCCTTCCAAAGAAGCTTAGAACAATGTACCTTCTTCTAGTCAAACCAAAAAGGATTTTGCTGCAAAAGATTCAGTTGCAAAGGACTCCACTATGAAAGATTCTAATGTGAAGGATACTGCAGAAAAGGGGAAACAGAAAGAAGAACCTCAGAAGAAAATATTGACAAGAAGAGAAATGGTCACTAAATAAGTAGAAAAGACCCCATCATCTTTTGATTTTGAAAGTGATATGGCTCAGATAAAAATTTCGGTACCATTTATTGAATTGATCAGGAACAATGAATATATAAATCATATCATCAAGATGCTTAAAATGAGACATACATCTGATACCCTAAACATACAATATGATCACCTAGCTATCCTATTTGGGCCAAGACTAGAAGAAAGCAGTGAAAATGAAGAAGTCCCTCCTTTTTATGTCAGTTTGAAAATCCATGACATGATTCTGCACAATGCTATGCTGGATTCTGGAGCATCACACAACTTGATGCCAAAAGTAGTCATGAACCAATTAGGTCTCTAGGTCACAAGACCTTACAAATATTTGTTCTCCTTCGATTCAAGAAAGGTAAAAATACAAGCCTGCAATACCGGAAAATATGAAGCAATGACAGGTCTTCCAAAATGACAAACAGATTGAAAGCTTCCTCAAAATCGAGAACGAGTTCGAGAATTTGAACATTGACAATGAATTTTGTGATGATGAGGTGGATGCAACCGCTTTCATGAAAGAATTATATTTCGACAATTAGATCACTGGGAAAGATATCATTTAGTTGAAGGATACTGTTGTGAAGGATACTATTGGAAAAGGGGAAACAAAAAGAATAACCTTAGAAGAAAATATTCACAAGAAGAGAAATGATCACCAAAGATGTAGAAAAGAAGTAGAAATGGGACAGACATCTGATACCCTAAACATACAAGATGATCACCTAACTATCCTATTTGGGCCAAGAGTAGAAGAAAGTAGTGAAAATGAAGAAGTCCCTTCTTTTTATGTCATCTTGAAAATCCATGACATGATTCTGCACAATGCTATGTTGGATTCTGGAGCATCACACAACCTGATGCCAAAAGTAGTCATGAACCAATTAGGTCTCTAGGTCACAAGACCTTACAAATATTTGTTCTCCTTCGATTCAAGAAAGGTAAAATTCTTTGGCATGATCAAATACACGGTCCTTTATTTGGCACAAATTCTAGAGAAGAATATGGTGATGGATGTATTGGTCACCAATATCCCTCCAAAATTTGGTATGTTGTTGTGGATACAACCGCTTGAACATTGACGATGAATTTTTTGATGATGAGGTGGATGAGATGGAGGTAAAATACAAGACTAAAATGCCATACAATATGAAGCAATGGAAGGTCTTCCAAAATGACAAACAGATTGAAAGCTTCCTCAAAATGGAGAATGAGTTCAATAATTTGAAAATTGTCGATGAATTTTGCGATGATGAGGTGGATGCAATCGCTTTCATGAAAGAAGGATATTTCGAAAATCAGATCACTGACAGAGATATCATTCAGCTGAAGGATACTGTTGGAAAAGGGGAAACAAAAAGAAGAACCTCAGAAGAAAATATTCACAAGAAGAGAAATGGTCACCAAAGAAGTAGAAATGGGACAAACATATTATACCCTAAACATACAAGATGATCACCCAACTATCCTATTTGGGCCAAGAGTAGAAGAAAGCGGTGAAAATGAAGAATTCCCTTCTTTTTATGTCATCTTTGAATTCCATGACATGATTTTGCACAACGCTATGTTGGATTCTGGAGCATCACACAACCTGATGCCAAAAGTAGTCATGAAAAAAATTAGGTCTCTAGGTCACAAGACCTTACAAATATTTGTTCTCCTTCGATTCAAGAAAGGTAAAATGCCTTGGCATGATCAAAGACATGGTCCTTTATTTGGTACAAATTCCAGCAAAGAATATGGTGATGGACGTAGTGGTCACTGATATCCCTCCAAAATTTGGTGTGTTGTTGTGGATGCAACCACTTGAACATTGACGATGAATTTTGTGATGATGAGGTGGATGCAACCGCTTTCATGAAAGAAGGATATTTTGACAATTAGATCGCTAGCAGAGATATTGTTTATATGAAGGATATTGTTTTGAATGATACTGTTGGAAAAGGGGAAACAAAAAGAAGAACCTGAGAAGAAAATATTCATAAGAAGAGAAATGGTCACCAAAGAAGTAGAAATGGGACAGACATCTAATACCCTAAACATACAAGATGATCACCTAACTATCCTATTTGGTCCAAGAGTATAATAAAGCAGTGAAAATGAAGAAGTCCCTTCTTTTTATGTCATCTTGAAAATCCATGACATGATTCTGCACAATGCTATGTTGGATTCTGGAGCATCACACAACCTGATGCCAAAAGTAGTCATGAACCAATTAGGTCTCTAGGTAACAAGACCTTACAAATATTTGTTCTCCTTCGATTCAAGAAAGGTAAAATGACTTGGCATGATCAAACACATGGTCCTTTATTTGGCACAAATTCCAGCAAAGAATATGGTGATGAACGTAGTGGTCACTGATATCCCTCCAAAATTTGGTATGTTGTTGTCCAGATCATGGGATGCAAAATTAAAACGAACTCTCCAGAGGGACATGTATTATGCTACTATTCCTGTCTTTGGTCAAGACAAAACACTGTACAGGGAGGTTTTTCTTAAATATATGGTCAACAATAAATCACAGCCTAGCAATCATCCTATATATTCAGTGGAGACTAAATTAGGATCTTCCATCTTATTCAATGACTTGTGCTCCGAAGAAGAAGAAACATAAGTCATTTCAGATGAAAAGGATGAGCTTAAGAAGCATATGGAAGAACTTTCAGAGAAACAAGATGATGTAGAGGACCAGTTATGGAAGATGAATTTCGATGGAAATTCCTGAAGAGAAGGAGTTGGAGCTGGCATATGGATCAACCACCCCAAAGGAAACGTAAAATTGTGTTCCTACAAACTTGTTTTTGAATGCACTAATAACATGGCCGAATATGAAGCATTGATATTGGGATTGAAAGTTTTATAAGAGCTAGGTGCCAAAAGAATTGTTGTACATCGATATTATGAGATAATTATAAATCAAATCAAAGGAATCTACCAAGAAAAAAAACCCATACTAAGAGCTTATAGGAATCTGGTGTTGGAACTCCTTGAGAAATTTGAATAATGCAATCTATCCACAATTCCAAGAGAGTAGAATCAGGTTGATGATGCTCTAGCCACTTTCGCAACAGTTTTTAGAGTCCCAATATTCCCTGAGAAAATATACAAGGTGGAGATAAAATACAAGCCTACAATACCAGACAATATGAAGCAATGGCAGGTCTTCCAAAATGACAAACAGATTGAAAGCTTCCCCAAAATGGAGAACGAGTTCAAGAATTTGAACATTGACGATGAATTGTGCGATGATGAGGTGGATGCAACCGCTTTCACGAAATAAGGATATTTCGACAATCAGATCGCTGGTAGAGATATCATTCAGCTGAAGAGTAATATCATCCCCAAGGTTCTGGTACCATTAGAGAAACATTTTGATAACAACGATGTAGCCATAAGTCTGAATATCATAGTAGATGAAGGGGAAGTGGAGGATTGCAATATCGGGACTCCAAGGGATCCAAAGATCCTAAAGCTATCCAGGAAGATTAGAAGTCAAAGAAAGTTATGTCAAATTAATGAAATAATTCCCCGACATTTTTGCTTGGATCTATGATGATCTAAAAGTCTATGATACTAGTATATCCAACATTTTATCCCAATTAAAGAAGATCATAAGCCATTCAAACATAAATTAAGAAGAATAAACCCTCTGTTGTTACCATTGATAGAAAAGGAAGTAAAGAAATTGTTTGAAGAAAAAATCATAGTGTCCCTGAGGTTTTCCAAATGGGTGGCGAATCTGGTACCAGTCTGGAAAAAGAGTGGAAACATTAGATTGTGTGTAGACTTAAGGAATCTAAATAAGGTGTCTCTAAAGGACAACTATCCATTGCCTAAGATGGATTTCATTCTACAGAAGGTAGTAGGCTCTCAAAGGATGTCAATTCTAGACGATTTCTCTGGATATAATCAGATTATGGTACACCCTGATGATGAAGAAAAGACTGCATTCACTACACCATGGGGAACGTTTATGTATGCAAAAATGCCTTTTAGGATTATGAATGTGGGGGTGACATTTCAAAGAGCTATGGATATAGCCTTCGCTGATGAAAAAGATAAATTTATTGTTATCTACCTTGATTACATTACTGTGTATTCTGCTTTAGATGAAGAACACCTCAAGCATCTCAGAAAGGCATTTGAAAAATGGAGAAAATTTGGCATATCACTAAATCCAAAAAAGTCAAATTTTTCCATGGAAGAAGGGAAGATCTTAGGACACATTATTTTGAAAGACGACATAAAAGTGGACCCTAACAGGGTTGAAGGGATATTGAAAATAGACATACCCAGATGAAAAAAGGAGGTACAATATTTCCTGGGGAAAGTAAACTTTCTGAGAAGGCTTATCCTGAATTTGGCCGAAATCATAAAACACATCACCAACATGCTAAAAAAAGGAAATAAAATAAAATGGATTCCTGAAGTAAGAAAGTCCTTTGAAGACATCAAGGTGGCATTGACAAAGGCTCCTGTATTGGCCAGCCCAAATTTTGAGAAATATTTCATATTGTTCTCATTCACATCAGAATACACAATTGCAGGTGTATTACTACAGAAAGATGATCAAAGTTTTGAGAAACCCATAACATACTACAGTAAAACATTGAGAGATTCTCCTTTAAAATATGATATCATGGAGAAGCAAGTGTATGCTTTGGTCAAATCATTGAAAGAATTTGGGGTTTATATCCTACATTCACATACCACAACTTATGTTCCCAGCATCTCAGTGAAGGACATCTTAACACAACCCGACCCTGAAGGGAATAGGGGAAAATGGATTGTAGTTCTGTTAGAATATGATCTTGAAATCAAGCCCACAAAGTTGATCAAAGGACAGGATTTTCTAGACTGATGGCATAAAAAAATTGCGAACTCTTGGGAATAAACTTCATTGCAGATTTATCAGACCTTGCAGTAGAGGAAGAAAGGGTGACTCCACAAATATCTCAAAAATTTCTCGACTCTACATGGTATGTAGATATCATTTTTGGGTTGAAAAATCTACAAGCTCCTCTTCATTATAGTAAAGTGAAGGCTAGATCTAAGGGGTATTTGAATTATTGTATTTTCTTATGTTCTATTGGAATTATAGAAGAATTGCATAGGATATGGATTGTTAAGTTTTATATTGATTTATATGTAATCGAATATGAATTATTTAAGAATATATTGAGATTTTATAATATTTAGATTGATATTAGAGTGAGTCATAAACCTCTTGAGGATTTTGTGGATCTGGAATATCCTAAGGATTGATAGTTGAGATATTTTAGGATCTGAACCAAATTTTGGTGTGAGAATTCTTTCATTTTAAATATTGTAATCCTACAGGCAGAGAGGGGGTATGAGTTAGAAATAGTAGGGAGAGGATAAAGAGTGTGTAAGAGGCAAAGTGTGGTCTATAGGTTGACTAGAGTCCAATTTAATGTATATTAGGCCAAGAAGGATTGAAGCCTTGTATAATTTCATGTACATATTCATTAATATAATATTCATATTTATGTGTTCCCGATGTCAGTGTTGAATTGGATATCCTTCAAATGTATTAATGTATTTTGTGTGAGTAATCAAAGTGAAGATCGATGCTGTAGAGGTGTGTTGTAGGTTGCAGATTGGGTCGTGACCAAATATTTGTATCATAGAGGGACATGATGGGTTTTTTGTTCCTCGGACATTGTATGAGATTGATGATCCCAATTGGATAACGAAAACCATTTGAATCCATCTTGTGAAGTTGTGGTTTGGAGATATTGAGTTTTATATTTTCCATTGAAAAATTGAGGGTTAAATTCCTTCAAACAAAAGTAAAGAAAACCCTTACAAGCATCAAAGAAAAAATGGCCATCCAATCGAGATAAGGAGAAATTGTGGCCGTTAATCCATTGGACCGAGATTTGTTTATGTGTTAACCTTGTACAAATGAGATTAGATATTGAGTGGAGATCTAACTAGATCAAATGATAGAAAGTAGTCATGTGATAAAAGTCTGATCAACAGTTGAGATTGATCGGGAAGGAATAGATCAATAGATAATATCTATCTGAGTTTGAGTCTGACTGGATAACATCGAAGGATTTCATAGTTAAGTCTTCGGAGTTGAATACTGGTTAATACTCTAATGAATTCCCTCCTATAAACGATGTATATTGTCTAGGGGAGTAAGGAGATCAATGATCCTTAAGGAGTCTACATGGCAACATTAAAGCGAACATCTAGAAGTCAAAAAGAGTTAGAAAAAACTTAGAATGATGGTGGATATTTGTTTAGGATCAAATAGATCAATGGTTACAAAAGAGACATGTAGATGAATCTTGAATCTCAAAGTAGATCCATCAGAGTCCATAAGCTGGAGGAACTTTGATAAGGAAATACTGATAAAAAACTGAGATCTATTCATAGTTGAATAGATCAACATACGTGGAAGAGACACATGGCATCTGAAAAATACCAATACATGTGGAAATAGAGAATGGAAGAGGACACATGGTAATTGGATCCATGAGTATAAAAGCAAAACGTGATAGGCAGTACAACTTGACTGACGAGTACCTGGCGCAATGTGTTGATTTTTCTATATGAGATAATATGCGATATCGATGTATTATTACAATTATGAGTGTTCCATATATAGAGAACATATGGTGAACATCCATGAAAGGATGTGTCCCTTGGATAATAAATACCTACTTATTTATTATATATATTTATACCTTGTATTATAAATATCATGTCATATATATATGGAAGAATGTCTTCCCAATGTTATTGAAACATCAACACAATGGAATGAGGGAGAATAAATTGGGACCATTGATTATAATAGATCAAAGGTGAAGGTAGTTAATCCATTTGGAGTCTCAAAAGGAATGTGAAAACATTCATAGTTGTGTATTCGAAGTACTGTAATCTATGGGTATTGAGATACTCCAAAAGGAAGAGTCCAAGACTCAGATCTGACCATTGGATCAAATCACGGTTAATTCACAATTGTCTGATTAACAAGTCAGTCCATTTCATAGAAGGAAGAGATATAAACCATATTATCATGACATATCGATGATGAGGATTCAAATATGGTATACGACGAGGCATGATATGGATTGTCCATCCTATGATGATGAACAATGGAAATTGAAAGGGAGAAAGGTCTGATGAATTACAGATAATTAAGCCCTGATAATGTTAAGCACTTGGTCATGACACATGGTTGGGTGAGGATATAAAGGATCGATAAAATGGATTTGGGCACACAGTTACAACTCTAGGTCACATAGAAATATAAAGGAGTTAACATGGTCCACATAATTGATTTTAAGAGCATACTGAGACTGTTGTTGCAACATAATTTAATTACATAATTCTACACCTATATGAATTAAGGTTGGGAGGTCATCAATGGAAAACCATGGGGGAATATTTTTATTTATCACCGCCACCGTCCAAACATAATAGTTAGTGTTTTGGAGGGAATATGGGTTAACTCCATCCATAGCTATGCTCAATCGAAGGATCAATACTTAATCCTAGAACTTATCGGGCCATGTATCCTATATATGCTTCCTGGCTATTGAATCTACTAAGATTCACATAACTCTTGGTTTGCTTCTATGTGAGACATGCCACCCCTGCAACATGGCTAATTTTTTGCAATGAAAGATCCTTTGAATCCTTGTAATTATAGGCATGTTCCTCAATATCGTATAAGGAGGACCATGATCCTTACCCTTGTTGTTTGATTTATTGTGCCTGTCATTACCATATTATAGACATATCTCTTTGTCCACATATTCATTTCTATATAGAATATAATAATTCATACATGTGTGGTATGATATGTACTCAACGCCCAAGATTTTTATAATTTTCTTTTCCTCTATGCAACTATCAGGAAATATATTATCACTCGGAAGTACCTTATCTTTGAGTAACTTGTAATTAGTGGGAAATAAAAATGTACATTGTCATTAAGCATGAATAAAATAAACCATTTTCTTCCTTCATTGTGTGACATGATTAATTAAACATTTATAGGACATAATGGTTAGTTACCTCAAAAGTGTCGAGAACCACCCATTTGACATACCATACATTTATTTAAAGTTGTACAATAACAATTTTGTCCCTAGTTGTGTAGACCTTGTAGACCCTTGTACTTGATCAAATAGAAGGGTGGTGGAAAAATATTTCAGGATTTCGTAGAAGGTATTTACAACATCAATGTCATCCCCTAGTTCATTTTTCTAGTACACATATAACAACATTTCGTCCAAGGATTGGGTATCCCGTAAGAAATCATCCATACCAACCTCTATATTATTTCCTTCTTCCCCAAGATGTGAATAAATGGTATTACTATCAAGGTTTTGAATTGGTGATTTAGAACATAGTGGGAATTGAATAGGTGGTTGTTTCAACCATTATTGGTATGTCCTTTGAAGATTGGTTGTTGTCATTGATGTCAACCCTAGTCATTGGTTTTGGACCAAAAGTTTGATGAAGGTATTTGGACCTGAAGTACAATGCACATACAGACACAACACCCATGGATGGATTATATACATAATGTTGTTTCTGGTGGTAGGTGGAACATCACATGGATCCTCATGGTTGAGGAGAAATGAGTTTTTGAATATGACAAAGTGAATTGAAGAAGGAAGTACAGGTCGACCCTAGAGATAATTAAAGAAAATAATTACAAAATAATAAATTGTAAGGTCGACCCTAATGTTAAAAGGAAGTGACATAAAGGGTATAAATACATATCATTATACATTCATTTTACACACAAGTCAAATTTCATAGGAAATCTGAAGTAAAGAAGGCCGTATTTCCAGGGAGGATGAAGTCTTTTGGTGATGTGTTCTAAGATATGTTATTTACAGGTCATCTTACCATTTTCACTATAATTTTTTTTTCTAGAATGATTCAGATAGTGAAATTGATATGGTATTGAGAATAAATATCTAATTACCTGTGGTAAAATAGTCATCTCTTTATTTTCTATAATTTTGGAGATACATGCCATGGAAGATAGACTTTTTGACTAGTCATGAATCTAGTCAATAAACATGTGTTCTAGGTAAAACAATCATAACTTATTCATAGAGAATACAAATGAAGTGAGACCAATTTCATTGGAAATACTATGGGATGTAGTTTCTTGTGTGAAAGTTTCAGAATCTGAAGTAAAATATTGAGCACGGGGCATTCTGTACAAGTTCTCTCTCCTGAATAAACCAAAATTGTATAAGGTCTACCATTCTCTCTATAAATTCTTTTTGGGGAGGATTCAAGGAGTGAAACTTGGAGGAGTTTTATATAATACATTGAATAATGTTATATAAAATATCAAAGTATTCCCATAATTGAATAATTGCATAAGTTTAAGAAGTCTCGGGAAGCATTATCAGGTTCTATGTGATGGTGGGTTGATGGTGATGACTTAATGTAAAGTTTTATTATCTCTCATATATATTTGGGTGGAAGGAAGGGGAAAGGATGGAGAAGTCAATCCTCTCTTGATATTGGAGGACTGTATCTTCCTTTAAGAGGTTTATCCCTCCCTTTATATTTGGAAGTTGGAGCTACCTTTGGAAGTCATTACTTCCCTTGAACAATAACTATTGATTATTTCTCATATATTGTGCATGGTGTATTTGTGTAACTTTTATACTATTGTTCACTTCTCATTGGATATAATTGAATGGTTTAAGTATAAGTTGAAGAAGTTTTAAAATTTTACTTGATACTAATTCACCCCCCTCTCAGTATCAACATATGCTTCCTCGTTCAGTTGTTGTTTTTTAGTATCAATCTCATGAATTGGCATCGTAGTGGGGTGCAAAGTTAGATAGTGGAAAAGATGCTCATCACCAAAATCTTGATTGTAAAAATATTGAACATTACATCGACAATATTAGCAACAAAATGCTTTTAATATGTTCAAAAATTATACCAAATACTTATTATAAGCATGGAATTTGTTTTCCCAATAATAAATATGAAACCAATCACTTTATAAAACAAATTTTGAATTAAGAAATACATTTACATTAGTTCCATTGAAAATCGAAAAATACAATTACTCAATCATATTTTTCTTATTCCATACGGGGTTGTCTACATAAAAGGGATCCAATTCAGGGTGTAGTATTATTTCCCTAGGCTAGTTGCTGGAAGATGGCATGTTAGGATTGGTATAGTAAATAAAATTTCATCAAACATATTCTTGTGGTATCTTTATCCTGATAATAGCTTGTAGAATTTTGGGACTATGGGAATATTTTGAGCATCTAAAATTGATCCTACAAAATTAAATGAAAAATTATTCAACTACACCTCCATATATAACATAAATTTAATGAGATGTAATGCCCATATATTACTAAGGGTCATTAAGTTTCCTAAACATTTTAAGAAAGTAAACTGAAACAAAACTTCATAACATAATATTGACTTTTATAATAGCAACTTTAGTAACTAGATTTATCAATAAATACTAAATGATGTACAGTATGAAATAAATACATAGCTTAACAAGTACCTAGATCTGATGCTAATTTCTGTTGCCTCTTTGCTTTGTTGCTGCCTTTCTTCTCCCTGCTACACAGATCAACCCTGCCACAAACAGGAAAATAACTGCCCAAAACTACTCTCCTCCCTGCCAACTAGGAAAACTACCTAGCTCCAGGATATCTACGGATATCCTAGCCCTCCGTGCCCAAAAACTTTAGCAACTCAGTGCCTCCCCTGATCAAAAGCCACAGCCTCAAAACTCTGTGCCCCGAGTAAGTCCAAAAGTCCAAAAAATACAATAGTGCTCAGAAACTCGTTGCTCACAGCAAAACACAACCGTCCAGAGGCTCTCTGCTCACGGCAGAACATAACCGTCCAGAGGCTCTCTGCTCATGACAAAACACAATAGTCTCAGCCAATACAGTCAGCTCAAAAAATATAGTCCGCAACATCCATCCCCGCCGAATGGTGCGCACATCCCCCTCTTCCCATCCCTTATTCTTCCCGGCTGACTCAAGCAGTTACTCCTCCAACCACCCTGCATCCTCTGTCCTTCGTCATGAGTTAATGTTTTATCTCCTCAGGATCCATGGCTATCCCTCTCTGCATACACCACCATTTTTATATCATTTTTCATTGATCTATTAATTTTATTTCACAGATCATTAAATGTGATTTGTAATTTGAATTATTACTCAGTTAGCCATAATTAATTTCTTTTAATTAATTTTACTTTATAATCTTTAAGCATGTATCCAATTAGGGTCGTTACATACAACCACCCTTCAAAAAACTTCGTCCCGAATTTTAAGGTATCTGATGGTACAAAGGAAAAGAGTATGGTTCACACACTCACAATAAGTAACTGACAATATCAGTAAGTCAAGAAAACTCATACATACTAGTGTATATGTACAATAAATGCATGTGTAGCTAGTACATGCAAACCTCGTGCATGTACTAATAATCAAACTGTCATTCTTTAATAATTTATGTATTCATTCAATCCAGTCAGCAAGGCTAGTCTTTTATAAAAGACAACAATCATTTATTTGTGTGAGAAATCCTTTTATTACA